>JAUELF010244696.1:0-12301 GCA_031471495.1 Clinocardium nuttallii | reverse complement strand
AGCACACGTGCTGTGATTCGGCTATTTATGTAACTAGTTACATATGATATTTATGTCACTGCTTTATGCCACTCCTGAAGTGCAAGTTATGTGATAAATTTAGTTTATGTAAATGTATGTAAAAGATGAGCCACATGTATGTAAGTCAAATAAAATCTATCTATCTATCATAATCTCGGTACAATATTGACCGACATTTTGTGTATCATGTTGTTTAACCTTTACCACATACAGACAATTTATGACACCTTTGCAGTAGACACATTTATATAAAACAATGTGGCAAACGGAGAAACTGCTCATATTGAGTAATTTCTCCGTGTTGCCACAATGTTTACAACTGTAGTACATAATTGTTTCTTCATGTATACAGTGTATACATATTTGCTAATATGTTTAAAAAGTCGACTGCTGCAGAACTACTGTATGTTTAAAAGCGTTTAAGTTGGGTACAGCGTAATATGGGTCAATCTAATTAGTTTGCATGCTTTCTTTATACTTTAATATATGTCCAGTCCAAAGAAGTGGAGCATTAATTTCGACTTGGTAACAAGTCAGCGACCTTCAAATTCCGTGTATAGGAGGAACATGCGTGTATTATGTTTTAACATACAGAACATCTACAGCAGATAACCTCGACATCACCAAGGGAAAACGGAAAAGTTCTTTAACTATTTCCCACATACAGACGCTTGTTGACGCCTCTGTAGCAGACGGTAATCAATAACATTGAGACAAGCGGTAGAATTGCTCATAATGAGCAATTTCTTCGTTTGCTACAATATTATGAAACTTAACTTTTATATAAAGAGATTTTCGATAAGTCGGCTGTTGCAGATTTGTTGTATGTGGGAAAGGGTTTAATGAAAGTTTGACTCATCCCCGTTATCACTTAATCCTTTCGCATATGCAGAAGCATTTTAACGCATCAGCAGGTCACGACTTTTGCCACAATGTTTTAAAAAATAATCTTTAAATATACATAAACTTCCATTTAAAGAGATTTTCCATATTTTAACTTTATCTAAGTTTTCTGCCGAAAATTTGTTGTATGTGGAAATGGGTTGAAATATATATAAAACAATCAATACCGATCTTATCATAACGTTGTAGTATGTATATACTTATTGTAGAGCTGTTAATGCACAAACTATATCATTACTGGTTTAGTCTTGCAACAAAACGCAATAAATCTCACGATTGAAAAATGATCGATTATACTTATATAATACTGTTAACACACGTGTGTTGAACAAATAATGCTTTTTGTACAACTATTGTAAAAAGTTATAGCATATTCAATACAACCGTTTCAAAACAGGAAACTATATATAGTTATAATAAAATCCACATATGAATTAAAGACACAAACCTATGCTCATAATGTTCACGCCGCTTAAAGCAATTTGCCCTTCCGACAACTTCAAAGTTGGAGTTCCTTTTCCTTCATACTACTATTCTGCAGCAGACTATTGAAACAACATCTGGATGAAAATGTGGATAATCTCAGTAAGTGATGGTATAAATAATGAATATCGATGAAAATAGTGTGATAAAGGGAGAAATTGCTCATCATGAGCAATTTTTCCTTTTGTCACAATGTTTTTAAAAACCGTCTGCAACAGAGGCGTCAGAGAGCGTCTGTATGAGGGTAAAGGTTACTAAAATTATTATTTAACAAATAAGACTTGCACATAGTATATGTTTTTCAAAGTGAGATCGGTAGACATGTTTAAGGCATTACATTAGTGCTGCGTCTGCCAATGTGGGGCCTTAATGCACTTGTCGTCGAGTTAGTTTATAATAGATGTATCGTTTGACAAAAACTAGAACCGAGTCCCATTAGATTTACGTCATTTTACCTTTAAGATATCCCATTTCGGAGAATCAATTAGACTCCCAACGTCGGTAGGCGCGGTTCTTTTTCAGAAAATGAAGTTCAGTCAAACTTCCGACCAGCAGCAACCCAAGGTCAATAATAAAACTGACTGCTTCAGACAGATGGCTATTGATCACAATATTAATTACATTATAAATAGTTAATTGTCTATTTAAACTAAATTGTACATGTAGATATCGAAATGAAGATATAACTTTTTAATCGGAAATAGGATCAAAGTTCTACAATCAAGATTTCATCGAATTATCGAATTGTGTTATCGTAATTAAAAACAATTCTGAGAAGAGAAGTTTATTTTTAAAATGCCTTAGTCAATAAATATTAAGATTATATGACACCCTTAATTTATAATCCTTTTGGTCGTTAACTTTAAACACTTTCTTATAAACAATGAATAGTACTTGACTACCCTAATAAATAAGAAAACCTATATGATATACTACTCGATTGGCAACGGATAACTCTTTATCGCATTCGACCCACGTCTTGCAGACTCGAGTTATATCACAGCTGCGTATATAGTGGATACTCGGGAGAGTCTGTATATCCGCACATTCTCATTAAAGCCTTCACCGACCGTTTATCTGTATTGTAGTACTAAATGCAACATTTGACAACATTCTAGAAGTGTAGCCCCTCTAGTGTGTATTCTACTGTTACTCTAAAGCGACTGAACTCCAGATGTCCAACTGTCCAATTTAAAAAATAAGTGTTATTGTTCTATTGAGTCATTAACATACGACCCTATAATGGCTGAGATTTTGGTGTTTTCGCTACTTTTTTTATTGCAAATTCTACCCTGTGACTACAAGGTAAGTTGTTAAATATATTTCGATGTTTTTATCTCATCCATAACGCGACTTAAAGATTCGTCACATGACCGATAGCACACATGTGCATTAAATGAAACATTTTCAAATCGGACGCCATTATGCCACCTAATAAAAAGTGCAAGCGCTCGAAATCGAGGTGACAATCCTGAAATGCTCATGTATAGAAGACATTTCAAGGCTGTTTAATGCTTTAACCCGAGATTTTTATTTTCCGTCATGGGTTAAATGTATGTTTTAGTTCAGTTATAAGAGTATGACACTAAATTGCCTAATAACTTAGCTGACATAATGCCCTTTAAGAAATTGCCTAATTACTCAGAAAATAATGCCCGAAGGGCATAATGTCAGCTGAGTAATTAGGCAATTCCGTTTTATACTCTTATAACTGAACAAAAGCATACATTAAACTCCTAAATAATTGCAGTTTAAGAAAAAAAAAAGCTATTTTTCATCGAAAGAATGTTTGAAAAGGGACAAATAAATTGAAAATTAGGATCTCTTTTTTATGTTCTTTACGCGGATGAATAATATTTTCATTAATTTAATTTGCATATTTATCACGTGATCATGCTCATGTAGGAATTGTCTCAAGGCACGATTTCTAGAAAATCGTATTCTATTTTACCAAAACCAATAACTAACGTGGGGACGTTCAAAACACAGATAGATCTGCGACCAGTTTAGATTTTGATCACGCAATCTAGTATGGTCCTTCCTTATAAGACACAGGAGTATTCAAGAAGCCGTTAACGTATGGCATTGACAATAAGATCACATAGTTAACTATGAAAGTGAACATTCAACATGCTTATGCTGATCCGACTCAATACTTTACGCGGAGTCCACAATGTTGGTGTTCTCGTTATTCGGCTCAAATTATGTCACTGGTCTTAGTGTGTTTAACCCTTACCCGCATACAACAAATCTGCATCAGACGACTTTGAATACATAGTGACAAAACCCTGAAATATTTCCATAACAGAAAGTTTAATTGTTAAATAAAGTCGAAAGGGTGTACAGTTTTACGGTTGTATGACATTTTCTTGAAAAAGCTCTATACCTTTCAAACCTTTTTCTGGGGCGTTTATTTTGATAGAAATTTATGAAAGATTTTAGTACTTTCTTTTCAAATACTTAACATGTGGTGGTTCAACCGTCTTTGCAGGGGATTTTTACAATGGGGCCATCAGAATAGAAACAAATGTTTGTTATTAATGCGTCGCTGGACTTGAAATAATCAACTCAAGTTTCATCTCCAGTGAAAGCTTGTGTCACAATCGATCAGAAAAATAAATAAGTTAAAGCTACAATTGAAACTTGTTGGAAATTATAAGGTATTACCCGATTCACGTATACAGACGCATTTTACTCAAACGACTTTTAAAAACATGATAACAAAAGGGAAAACATTGCTCATAATCAGCAATGTTTTCGTTTGTTACAATGTATTCTAATCCACTCTAAAAGTACATACATAGACAGCCTTTCCCTAGAATGTTTAACACTGTCTACTGCAGATTCTCCTCATGTGGAAAATGGATAATTAAAACCCTGTCAAAAGAGTAAACATAAACTATGGCCTAAGTATGAGTTCTTTTCAAGATCCTCTGGAGTATATTTTATAAATGAGACCCTACATCGAGAAAACCAACATTGTTGATTCTGGATCGACCCAGATCAGCCTAAGCATGCCACGCAGGCTTATCCGTATAAACACTTTTCGCCTCCTCTGGATTTTCAGTTTCAGGAATCATACCTCCATCCACATGAAGTCTGATCTTTGTCTATGCATAACGCAAGGGCCATACTCTTGGTTTTGTCGCGGGACGGCTCATTTAAGCAACAATTCAATGGCCTGGTGCTGTCAAAAACTGCTGAGTTGGCATTGTTCCCTTATATAGACAAAAGTATTACATAAGCCGATTTCTTAAAACTCGTAATGCGTCATCACACCTAATCTTCTTGCCGATAATACCACGAATATAGATAATATAGATAAGAGGGGTAAATAAGTGCATTGTACCTGTCCCTACAGGTGTAGAAAGTAAACCTTAAAACAATCATTGAACATAATTTATGACAGTAACAAAGATATTTTCTGAAAGTTTAAATATTCTTCTTTTGCAAAAGATGAAATATTTTTAAATACGTTTTGCTTTTTATCATCGTCGAATAATATCAGCCTATAATTGTTTGGGGACAAATTTATTAAAACTCCAAAATCACAATACCAGTCTTCATTCAAATGAACTATATATAATAGTTTTATTAGTTCACACGTTGCTTTGGTAAAAATCATTCTTTGAGAATGAGTACGTTTGAACATGTGCCTTATATGAGTGTTTTTTGCTACAAAGTGTGATATCAATATCATATCTCCGAGTGATATTTCAACGCAATAGCTGGTGTACAAGACGAGCTGTGAATCGCTCTTAGATTTACGTCCTTGAGAATACTTACTTGTATTCAATTGTTAAGAGTAGACATAGGTAAAGTGAAACATTTCGAATCCAGCTTCCTACACGGTTTGCTTTGGATTATGTCTACAAATCAACCAATAGTTGCATACGTGAAATGCCATGTCCACAGTAACACATGTTCCCCTTTGAATTGCATTGACAAACAATAATCTACGTTTTAACCCTTTCCAACATACAACAAAACCGCAGCAGAAGACTTTGGTCAAGACGAAAGAAAACGAAAAAAAGCTATGAAAAAGCTATCTATTTAGCAAGTAAAATTATATTATCGAGTTAAAGCACGTTTTTCCTTTTGCACGATGTTATAGAAAGTAGTCTGCTCCATATCTATTTTCTTCTTTATGTGGGAAAGGGTTAATATCAGTCATTGTCATTACCATGGCAAGCCATTTTACTATTTATTCGTTTAAGAGATATCTCTCCAAGACAGAGATTTATCTCTTAAACGTTAAAAGGATATCTTCATATTTGTTTAAGAAAGCTATTTATGTTAGAGATTTATTTATGTTATAGAAATATCGCTAAAACTCAGAGAGATATCCGTCGAGATATATGTAAGATAGAAATACACATCTGTTAGATAGAACTGTCGTTGTCTGAGTGATAAATCGAATTAAGAATAATCATCTTACAAGCAAGATTTCTTTCTATGTTAAAGAGATATCTATAAAAAGTGAGAGAGGTATCCCTCGAACGAATTAATAGTATTACAGCTTGTCATACATAACATATCTACACATATATAAGGGACGTAGATAAGATCTTATCCATGCACATGTATATTCGTAAAATATGTATGGCTCGTGTCAGGGTAAAAGGGATCTATACAGTCGATAGTCAATTGAGGCTCAAACCTTGGTACCAGGCTCGCTACATAATCTTAACTGTTCAAACTGATCAACATACATTCTAGAAAAGCCGTCAGATAAATGATGGAAGTGCAGCGCCGTCGACTTTGTTCACAGATTAGATAATTGGTAAAATTTACCGTTGGATTTAATTTGTACGCGCCTTTTTCTGTGGTTGCGTGGTTTGATTGTTTGTTTGGTTTTCGCTATGGTCACGTTCATTTCCAAATGCGGAAGCTGTTGTAACAATTTCTATTAATACTGCTTATGTTGCTATAAAAGGGTTAAGATTAGACCCTCACATCCTAACAGTCCAAACAGTTTGAAGTTTGCTGCCAGAAAGGTTTACAAATTGCAATTGGCGGAAAGGTTAGAATTTATTTGATATTTTTTTACTTAATTAAAGAATAAATATTTTCTTGAATATCCATTTTTAATACACTTTGAACTTTCACTTTAAATGTCACTCCGTTTGATTCCGGTTTTTAAAAATATATATACATCTTTCTTGAAATTGTAATCGGTTCACTATATGAGTTAAAACAGTTTAAGTTCAGTCGGAAACGCTAGAGCTATTAATACGGGGTCGTGACTTCCTTCCAATCCCGACTTGATCATTCGCTTTTTTCTGATGATTGACTAAGGTCATTGCGATTAGAGAGACGGTAGCCAGTTGCCTTGGAAGAATGGTGTGCGGAGTACAGTTGCGGGAATGCATGGGCACACCTGTTAGGTGAACTGGCCGCCGGGTTATAACTGAGTCAGTTTGATACCACAGTCTCAACTATAGTTCACGAAGAGCTTCACACGTCTTTCCTTTATTTTGTATAATTGAACGAAAGTTAATCAGGAAGTAAATCTCATTAAAACCACACATTACCTTCGCTGTAGTAGCAAATGCTTGTAAAGATGTATTAGACAAAGTCAGATTACCAAATGGCTTGCGAATCATAATAACATTACCTTAACATCCGAATCTTGAATTCTTAAAGGTGATGAACTCAAGATGGTGATCAACATTTTGAAATGTTTCAACTTCTGCAAATATTGCTTATAGTGATAACAAAGTATAAGTAATAGTAGTTCAAAACTGTTTTGGCAGTAAATGTTGAACAACTGTCAATTGAAAGTATGTCTACCCGGTATAAAATGAAGCTTAAACGATCAATATTTAGATGTTTATGGTAATGGAAAGTGTAATTATTACTCTGATGTTATCACAGAATTATGATATTAATACTTCAAGACAACTTTTGAACAGTTTAAAATCTTTGACTATAATATCTAGTTTCTAGAGCACCTTTAAGGACCGACCATAAACTGTATTTATATAAGACACGTATAAACGAAAATATGATATTTTATTTTAAATATTTTGAACAGTATTTTCGTATGGACACCAAGGAGGGAAGTCCCCTTTCTATCATTTTATTTTTGTTTTATTTTTTTGTAAGAATCTCCAGGTATCAAATCCTTGTATCTCGCTGTTTAGACAGATGTAATTGATTTTTCGTCTCATTAACCTCTCATTGATCCTTATATACGGAATGATGAATTGTCTTGACTTGATTGTCCCGCAAGAAATATGAATGCCAACCCAAATGTTAGGGAAACACAAGAAGACGCCAGTTCTTGCCCTATTGAAAATTCAACCACTCTTTATACTTTCTTTTTCAGACCTGACAAGATGATTAAGAACATCAGAGTTAAGAATTTCGTTCATTTCTACGAAGAGCAAACCCTATCATTTGAAGAAGGCGGTCCTTACTTTTTCGTCGGAGCAAACGGTTCTGGAAAGACCTGTATGTTGGAAGCTATCCGGCGATGTATGAGTTCTTCTAAAAACCTGGGATTATCATCGAGTCATAAGCCAAATGAAGATTCAGTTGTCGTGTGCAAATTCAAGCTTCCTGACGACAAAATGGTGGCGATTTCCGGAGTTGTATACATTGGCAGCGATAAAAGACCCAGGAACAATGGTCACGATGCTTTTGTAAAGTTTGTTTGTGTGGAAAACCAACAGCTGCCAGACCAAGAAAACCGGTATGATTTATACGTGGATTTGTTAAAGAAGGATCCCAACAACTGGGCGGTCAATCAAGAGTTTGTAATGGAACAAGACGCAAAAGAAGCATTCAGTAAATGTCTTTTTGAAAACAAATTCGCCTTTGAAAAACTATCAGAGTGTGTCAGAAAAAACATCGTAGAAAATGATCAATTTGAAAAGTTCAGTCAAAAGGGCGAACTCAGCTACAATCCAAGAACAGAATGCGAAAAGTTCCTGCTAGAAGAGATTGATGAGAGAGTAGTGATCGCTTTTCCGGTCCATGGTGTTTCACCAGTTCAATGGACTATGAGTAAAACATTTAAAAGGGAACGAGGCAATACACAGGACTATAGACAAACTGCTAACAAACAAGTAAAAGAAAGATCAGAGATAGTGTCATGGTATTTCGGGCTTACAAATGGCGAGCTTTCAGAGGAAGAAAAGAAAACGGTAGATCTATATTTCAAGAATATTACAAATAATGATCAGTTAGGTTTCAAGGAAATTAATTCAGAAATAGTAGTCGAAGACCATGGAGAACACATTAGACTGGATCAATGTCCAGAGGGTTACTTTGAAGCCATGAATTGGTCCATCATGTTAGCCATCAACAAATTCAAAACCATATGCCTGGATGAAGTTAGCAAATGCATGCACCAACAGATGATTGAACGAATGAGAGATTTAGTTCTGAGAGGAATTAAAGGTAAGGTAGTGATTGTCACTACTCACATTCCAACATTTTTCACAAGTGAGACTATTCGAAAAGCCTTCATCTTTAGGCGTCAAGTTATAGAAAAAGAAAGGCCAATGTGTTCTGTCATTAGCAGCGATTCCATTCTAGACGAAGTAGAAAATTCACCAGCGATATTCCAAAGCCGAGATTATTCAACTTTATTCTTTGCTAAACGGGTGATGTTTGTTGAAGGAAACAGTGATCTCAGGGTCCTCTCAGTACTCAATTCGATAATGTTGAAAGATGAACAACTGATGCACAAAATAGTAGAGAGGTTTGGAAAGAACCTCACCGTAGACCAGTTTTATCATTTTTTATCTTCCCTGCATTTAATTCCTTTGCATGGTCACAAGAATAAGCTGAAGTTTCATCAAGTCTGCAAGAAACTGGCACTTGAGCACTATCTCCTCTTAGACCTTAATGCTATCATAGAAAAGAACTCTGCCAAGAAATTTCTTGAAGACTTCAAAATTGGAATTAAGGCAAGCAGCCTTTTCGATGGTTTATCATGCTTAGAAGCAAAGTCTATATTGGTTTGGAAGTCCGGGAACATCGAGGATGCACTGGCAACGCTCGGGCCTGATGTTGATGATTATCTACTTGACACAAATGATTCTCCGCCTCCAAAAAGATTGAAACTGTCTAGTAGCAGCACAAAACTACTTGACACAAATGATTCTCCGCCTCCAAAAAGAATGAAACTGTTTAGCAGCAGCACAAAACTAAACGACGGAAACTTGATGGAATTTGCAAGGCATGTATTGGAAGGTTGCTTAGATAACCCAGATGCGGATTTTTGTCGTCTGTTGCATTTTCTTTTGAAATATGCAAACCAATCAACACATGCCAAAGCAGTTACTGCAAATATATAGTAGGCTAGACACCGAATGAGGAGCTTGTATCCAATTCTGGAAGCGTGCTAAAACCCGGATGTTAATACCTTTGCCTAGATGTTTTCAAAATGGTCAGCTGCGGGGTTTTCTTGTATGCGGAAAACGGGTTGAATCTTTTTTAAATTGTGTTTTGACCTTCGTTGCTTATGATATATTTTGTTATTATTGCGGTGCGGTACAATTTACAAACCAAGATTATCTACAACACTTTCAAAACCGCACCTGAAACCACAATCCCTTGCTTTCCTATAAAGGTCATTAAGCATCCAATTTGGGACAATATGACTTGTTCTATCACGCGTCAATATTGACATGACTTTTGTGGGAATATAAGTTCACTTATAAAAAGATAGCAAAGGGCTGTTCCAGTCGATAAGAATAGTGTGCGAAATCCACATGTGTCGAAAGCCTGTAGATTTGAACTGCAAACATTTCCTGTGGAGTCAGTCACATTGAAAAGTTCACCTGTAAAAATAATCAGGTGCAGAATATAATTTCTCTTTAAATAGTTTGAATTTGTGAAATGGAGTTATTCCATATATACTTTTCATATTTGTTCATGTTTGAATTATTCTTGAATTTGAAAACGTAATCTAAATAGTTGGTATGTTAACATAGGTTTTCAAATATGCTTTAAATTTGGAAAGATTGTGGTAAAGTCAACTAGATTAATTTCAATTAGGTGTTTTGTGTGGGGGAAGAGGAGCACTTTTACTTCGTTTGCTTTTGGAGTAAAATTCACTTTGGGATAAGGGTGACCTTTGATCTAACGTCATAGCTAAAAACAAGACGGTCATGAGGCCCTGGATCGCTCACCTGAGAAAGGGCTACTTAAGACTTAACTCTTTGAGCGATATTGGTAATATGATGTTTTTGCCTGGGGGCAATGTTTGTTGACCGGATGCATTTTATGAAATTGTTTGCTTATTAATTATTGACGGTGTGTTACAAAAAAGTGTTAATACTTCTCAACACAACTGCAAATGAAAGTGTGTGCACCACCTGTTTTTCTTTACGTTTTATTTCATTTCTAGTTGTAAGATAAAATAAAATGCGGTCTCTATAGTTTTAACAAGACTGTTCTACAATGTGGCCTATTAACCTAGTTTATGACCGGAAAAGACCCATTTTAAAATTAAGCCTAGATATCATCAATCATTCTGACAAAGTTTCAACATGCTCAAACCCAAAATGCACCTTCCACAGTGTAAACAAGATTTTCCTTTAATTTGACCTAGTGTCCTAGTCTTTGGTCACACATGACCCATATTCAAACGTGTCCTAAAACAAGATAAACTTTCTGATAACATTTCAAGCTGCTCAAGCCAACATGTTATTTATATAGTGTTAACAAGATTGTTCTACAATGTGGCCTAGTGACCTAGCTTTTGACCTGACCTATATTCAAAATTAGCTTAGATATCATAAAGACACATGACTTTGTTCTGCCATAGTTTCAACATGCACAAGCCAAAATGCGGCTTCCAGAGTGTTCTACAATGTGGCCTAGTGACCTAGCTTTTGACCTGACTTATATTCAAAATTAGCTTAGATATCATAAAGACACATGACTTTGTTCTGACATAGTTTCAACATGCACAGGCTAAAATGCGGCTTCCAGAGTGTTAACGAGATTGTCCTTCAATTTGGCCTAGTGACCTAGTTTATGAGCTGATATTTTCCATATTCGAACTTGGCCTAGATATCATCAAGACATCTTGCAATTTTGCTTACATATTAGGCTTTTTGGGGTCTTATTGCATCTCCGTATAGTAAAGACTATGGTAAGCCAGTGTAAACGCGCAGTCGTACCACAGTCTTCATCGTCCACATATATGTTAACTAGACATGCATACCTCTTTGAACACAGATATAGAAGCTAATTGAGCGTTAATGTGACAACAAATGAAGCCAAATCGGAAAGTCAATAAGACTAAAAAAATCGCATATCGTGTATGCTTACAGGGAACATAAAAGCGTTGTCCCGCTTGTCGAACCTTACTGAACTATACAGGATGCTTACTCGGAGTAGAAAGACTCTAAATTCTCTGTACGCAGCCCAAATAATAGACTGGTCTAAAGTATCTATAAATAATCAGTTTCTCCGTTTGTTACGGCATTGTTTTATATAAATTTGTATATTGCAAAGGTGTCAGAAATAGTCTGTATGTGGGGACAGGTTAAACAACATGTTATTCATAAGAGGATATACAGTCTAGTTTAATTCGTTTAAACACGTATTGGTCTATATGGGGACTCGAGGTTAGCATTGAAAAAAACTAAGGTTGTTGTATTCAGAAAAAGGGGCAAAATTCGTGCATGTAAAAAAACTTTTTTTTTAAAGAACAGAAAAATGAGATTATGGATATCTTTACTTATCTTGGTGTGGTTTTTATGCGGGGGATTCAGTTATGCTGAATACCTCCGTATATTGTCATGTCCAGCTTACAGGAAATGAAAATTTGTACTTTTTTGTGCTGCCCTCTGTTTTTTCAAAATGGACAATTTGTCTTGATTGTCCAGGGATCAGTTAAATACGTTTCACAACAAGCTAAACAGTATGC
>JAUELF010244685.1:0-12302 GCA_031471495.1 Clinocardium nuttallii | reverse complement strand
TGTTTTCCACTTTTAGTCATAGGTTATCCATTCAATTATAGAGCTTTTCTATGTTTTGACAAAATATGTTCAAAGTCGTGTGTTGCAGAATTGTCGTATGAGGGAATGGGTTAATATGTCTGCAGACTGTCTATATGCATTTTATAAAGAAAATTATATATTTATATGTTAAGGGTATTACATTCGGGATATAAAAATATGCACAAGCAGTTCTTTCAGTATAACTATTTTTGTTAATAGTTTCATGTTTAGTCATTCCAGGCTTGTTGATCTAGTTCATTACCAGAATAAAATTAGGCTGATAAAAATTCACACATAAGATAGACGGACTGGAATCGAAATTGATATGAGCCTTTCCATGAGAAAAGGTACACGTTTGCTTTAAGAAACAGCGCAAATACAGATCACCACTGTTCGCACTGTTCGCAAATGGTTTACCTAACCTGTTAGAAGCGTGTGTATATTCTAATGGGACCGGACATATATACAGATTGGCGCGAGCCTTCATGACTTAGACATGGCTACTTGTACATTCTCCCATGCATTGATTTGTATATTAGAATAACAAAGCACGTATGAGCACGCATACGCAAGCTGTTGTGAAAGTTATCGTTAATATTGTTAAACGTTAAGTTAAATTTAACGGACCATAGATGATGTAATCAAACAAACTTACTTTAAACAGACAGATCAGATCACAGTGTAATGTTTCCCAGAGTATTACAATTGGAATATCGAATAAATACGACCAGAATCCCTGATGGGCAATAAACACAAAGTTCAGTCAATCCGCTTGTGACATAATTAAGTTGATCCCATTTCATTAAAAGAAAATCGCCGTTATACTATATTTTGGTCTACCAACTCACCACGTACATACACACGAGATTACATACTCCGGTCAACTCACCACTTACATACACACGAGTATACATACTCCGGTCAACTCACCACTTACATACACACGAGTATACATACTCCGGTCAACTCACCACTTACATACATACGAGAATACATACTCCGGTCAACTCACCACTTACATTCATACGAGTATACATACATACGAGTATACATACATACGAGTATACATACACACGAGTATACATACTCCTATATTGCTTATCTGAGAAACTCAAAACGTTAACCCTTTCCCTCATAACGACGCTTCCTGATCCCTTTGCAGACTGCTGTTTAAAACCATAGCAACAAAAGAAAAATTTGCTCAAAACGAGCAATTTCTCCTTTTGTCAACATGTTTTCAATCAACTCAATTCAATTATTGTGCTTTCATTTAAGAAAAGGTGCTGTGCTTTTTTTTGTCTAGACGTTTTCAATGTTGCCTGTTGCAGATTTGCTGAATGTGGTAAAGGGTTAAATGAAAACAAATTAATTTCTTGTAACTCTTTCCCAGATAAAGACGCATTATAACGCATCTACAGCAGACGAATTTAAATAAAAACATGATTTCTTTTTGTCACAATGTTTTCAACTCCAAGCAAAACGTATAGTTCCATTTACAGAGTGTTTCGATTGATTAAACCTAGATCTTGTCGTAAATGTAAGTATACGGGTGAAATACCACGTATCTACACTTGTCAGTACGTGTTAGTGATTGTTATCCCTAATAAAATTACCGTTTGTGTGACAATGTGGTACATTTCAATTATCAGCTTTGGAATATGACATGTTTAGTGCTACCAGGAACCACAGGCATCTGAATTTTTATAACAGCAAAAAATGCAGAAAAATACAACACGTGCGGGATTTCCCAAATTATTTTACAATCATTCTATAATAGCGTATAGACAATAAATAGAGACTTTTTGAGAAATTTAACGAGGTAATTTGTATTTTTCTGCATTTTTTGCTGTTATAGAAATTGGGATGCCTGTGCAGGAACATAGATACTAGGGATAAGCATCTCTCATTGGGCACTGTTATCTGGTTAAAATAGCACGCAGAGAAACTTAATTGTCCAAAGTTCCACACATGGTTCACATACAAATAATACATATTCCGAAGCATAAAATGTCAATTAAAACAGCAGATAAGTTTAAAAGACAAACAAAATATCATTGTACAAGTTTGAAAAAGGACTGGTTTAAAAGATCCAAGTATTGTGATTTAAGAATTTTAAAAATATCGTTTTTAATCAACCGAAGGAGGGGTCTTATATCAACTGTCTCTGCCTTGTATATTAAGCTGGCTCGAATAAACATATGTTGCAGTAGCTAGTTTTATTATACTTTATCAGTACATATATATATTAAGCATCGCCAAACGGCTCACTATATAAACATTTTAAAACCATATGGCATAATTTAATTTGAATATTTTATTTTTGTTATGAATAGTTCAGTGTTTCACCAATGTTGTAACCAACCTCTTCAAATTATGAAAAGAAAATTAGCATCAGAAATCCTAATGTTTTTAGCACAATTTTACCTGACAAATAATGTGTTGATAACAAGGGACAGTACTGGTTGGAAATGTCGTATTTATAATAAGGGAAGATAACTGATTTGATTTACCTAATATCAAGTTATCCATCATATTGTAATTCTAATTTAAGGAGAACACTTGTCAGGAAAATAATTGAATTGGTCATAAGATATCAGATAATTGGATTTTATTGAATTATTTTTATCGTGCAAACGTTCATTATGGCCATTTTGGATTTGTCGGCCATCTTGGGTTTTCAGCGTTTGTCTACGGCTCAATGTTTTTGGTCAGAGTCCTTAAGATAATGTGACCAAAAGTTTGTGTTTTTCCGATATTTGAAGCATTTGGTAATAATAGACTGACATTATTCAAATGGATTAAAAAATGCATCGCATCATTTGATCTTGCAAGAGAGGAATATTTAAACTTTCAGAAAGTAACTTTGTTATTGTTATATCTTCACTATACATTCAGTTCTACTTGCTACAAATGTGAGTACGGGTGATTTGTTTGGATGTAACTTAGATACTTATCCCTTTTGTCTACGTCCCAGGTGCTACATAAATTCAAATTAATAGCAATGCTATCCCGGCCTTAACCTCGAACGCAAATGGGGAGGGGAACTTCCTCACATAACGTAAAGTGTTCACTGGTTCTTAATTCCAAAGGATTGGTTTATTACATGTACCAATATCGTAGATTGTATGACAGAAGTCTGGTGGAATGTTTTCTTCGTGGAAAATGTTTCATATTTTATCGCAATAAACTCTCAATCATAATTCTGACAATTACATAATGTTCTGTCAGATTGAATGGGAAGATTACTCTGTTTGATTTATTATATCTACCACACGATAGGAACAATTGCATGAACAAATGAACCTTCCTTGACGAAAACCAGCCATCTGACATTTGAGACCAGTGTATATCGAGACGATCATGTGCATGCGCGCATTTTGATCAGGCTCTGCATTTGTTTGCGAGTTGGCGACAGACGGTTTCGATTAACTACCGTCAAACATTATTCATATATGGACCTTTGAGCCGTTCCACGAGACAACCATCATTATGCACGCTGGGTAATGTATGGAACCAGATCAGCTTAAACAGTCCGCAAAGGCTAATCCGGGCCGACACATTCCGTCTTAGGGCGAAATATGTATAGATAAATGATTCCTGAAACAGAAAAAGCTTTATCCGGCTAAGCCTGCGCGGCATGATTTCGTTTTAGGGGAATATAGGTAAAGAGAAATGATTCCTGAAACAGAAACAGAAGAGTATTTGTACGACTAAGCCTGCGCCGCAGGATTATGATGATCCGGTTCGATCCTTTACGCAGAGTCCACAATGTCGGTTTTGTCTTTGGACGCCTCAAACAGAGATTTAATTCCATTGGTTACCACAGTCTTGGTTTCCTTGAAGCCGACTCAAACAGAGATTTAATTCCATTGGTTACCACAGTCCTGGTCTCCTTGAAGCCGACTCAAACTGAGATTTAATTCCATTGGTTACCACAGTCTTGGTTTCCTTGAAGCCGACTCAAACAGTTATTTAACTTTTACCATATACAACAACTAAGTAAAGGAATACCTACAACACATCAACAAGGACATAAGGAAGATATCTACAAATGGCAGAATATGCATTCAATATAATAAACCTTGTGACAGAAGTAGAAAGTGCCATTTATGACCAATTTCCCCTTTTGTCATATTTTTTTGCAAATGTCATCCAAGTGAGATACGAGTGCATGTAGGAAAAACGGTATGGAAACTGTATGAAGGTTTAGAAACAAACTATTGAAGGTATCATATAGATTATTCATCTTTCCCTCTTCTCCGTACATTTATACATGTAAATATTGGAGTAATGCCGTTTGAAAACCAACACTTACGAATGTGCATTGGGTTAGGAGAACTGGGGATACAAATATCCACTGAATCTGATCTGTGTCATCTTAATTCACTTTAAAATGGACAACCCTTTTAACAATCTCATTTGCAGAGGGCCATTCCTTACACTCATTGAATGTACAGCGACATTTACTTTTTCGACCCTAGAATGTAGGTATACGCAGCCCGATCGTAATCGCCCGAATGTCGGTTGATGTGTGGCCTGGGTCAGATATTGACAAGGTCTCAAAGACATGCTAGACAAGAAATACTGGTTAAAACTGAGTAACGGTTCACCCCATATGGTATTTTTCTTCAAACTGTATTTGGCATAAACATGTTTAGTTGATGTCTTAAATTTGATAGTAAATTATAATTTATTACGTGAATTATAGTAATAAAACTTTCATTGAAGTTCAAGAAGCTTTTATCAAAATGTAACACATTACTCATATCATAGTACTCCGAAGTAAGTTCAAATTCAGGTTGATAGTTGAATGACCCGAGTGTTTCAATAGTAATATCTAATGAAGAAGCAGGTTGTCTGACGACCCTAGACATCGAATTCGTGGATTATGTTAGACGCATCATACGAAAATCGACCATCGTCTGCTGCAATGCGCCAACGATCGTCTATTCAAGGGAAAGAGTTGAATAAATAACTTGTCACGAATTGTATCTGTTCCGTTTAAAGCAATGTCACACGATATCGTTCCGCCATGTTCCCGGTGGAGTAGTACGAAGCGTTTCCTTAATTGCAGATGGCGGTGTCACGAACCACGTTTTGTGTTATCATGTTTTTTGAAAGAATAAGGTTGACTCGGAATGTTATTACTCGTAAATCATTTTTTCCTTCTAACGCAACTGTCGGCCAATCCATTGATTAGCTAGAAGAGCAAGACACTTAGCTACGCACTGTCCTGATGTATACGGTTGAAATACACAATAACAAGTGCAACACGTCACGAGATAAATCCACACCATGCCTTTGCGACAAGTGATTATGAAGAACAAACACAGGCAGATAAATGCATTCCTTGTTTGTTTCTTTTTAACCCTTTACCACATACAGCAAATCTGCAGCAGATGATTTTGAAAATGTCTACCAAAGAATATGGAAAATATCTATAATTGTAAGTATAACTACTGACAAATGTTGAAAATGTGTGGCAAAAAGGGGAAATTGCTCGTTTTGAGCAATTTATCCTTTTGTCAAGATGATTTCAAAAGTCGTCTGCTGCAGACGCGTCAAAATGCTTCTACAAGTGGGAAAGGGTCAAAGTGTGTCTAATGTCCCGAATGGTATCAACTCTTACGCTACAAGGGCAATTAAAATCTTTTTTCAAACAATGCACATTCAGGTGAGACAGCTCCTTACGAACTGTCACTCCAGAGGGGAGGGAAAATGGAGTGGAAGATTTTGTGAAATTCGGACGATATTTCATGGCAGTTAATTTCTACAGTACTGAAACTTTAATTTGATCTCCTCACCGTTATCAGTAACCCAAACGATGGAAGCTATTACCCCAATGTTAAAAAGACTTAAACGAGGTACTAAACGGCAATCTAACCAATCTTGTTGATTCTTGAGATCTGTAAAAAGACATGTTGGCAAAACAAACCCTCTTATTATTGGTACAAAGATTTGACGACTCTATCCTTAAACATTGTTATGACTTTCTTTATGTCAGACTCAGGTTAAGCCTAACGCTGTCCTTGTGAAAGTTTACAATGTGTGAATATACCGACTTCTTTCAGGATTTAATATTCATATTGAAAGGACTGTTTTATTTCAAATTGATCTTAACCTAAAACGTACAGACGCTACAGATTTACAATAACGTGTCTCATCATATAGACACATACAGCTATATGCTCGCTATACAATACGTTTAGGTCGTTTAATACGGTTGAAGTTGTAATCATTCTGTTTCAACGGAATTATTTCTGAGAAATTTTACTTCAACTTGTTTTGGACACATTACTGCCTTTAGAGGAAATTTATTAACTCAATATAAGATCTGCTTATATTATATTCTGAAATCCGAGCATTTTAAAAATGATTAAAATGTAACTCTGATCTATTTAGGTCAATAGACAGGAACCGCAATGGTATTTATGTCTAAGTGATTTCCATATATGAATATTTCAATGGTATTTTATTAATCTCATTAAAACATAATTTACATACAGAACAGTCTGTCCTGATAACAGACACGTCTGAGTTGCAGAAACAAGTATCTTCATCCAAACTCGGCAACAACAACTTGGTGTGGATTGAATGCAACAACTATCCAATCTTCAAGATTATCAATTGATGATTGTATGTGTTATTACCCTTTGCAGTTCTCTATCAAGTCGCGTCTGAATTTGTGGCTTTTCTGCTACTGTTCGAAGGATATAATTTGAGCCGTCCGGCGAAAAAACCAACATTATGGCATCTGCGTAATATATCGATCAGACCAGCCTGCACTGTCCGCGCAGATTGATCCGGACCAACACATCCCGTCACAGGGGGATATAAGTATAGAGTAATGATTCATGAAACAGAAAATCCACAGGAGGTGAAACGTGTCTGTCCGAGTTAGCATGCACGGCATGTTAAGACTGATCCGGGTCGATACTTTACTTTTGTTGGTTTTCTCGCGAGACGGCTCATATAACAAAATACAGTTGACCAATTACACATTTGAGTAAGTGTAATATCCTTGTAAAAATCTTTTGATAAAAATACGGGAGTGTCAAAATCTTTGCATTGCAAAGAATAATAATCTAAAATGATTCAATGAAATGCATCAGGCGGCAAGGGGCACTTAAAGACTCGCCGATTCGATATCATTTAAGCTAATTTACGAGAAAACCAACAGTGAGGACTCTGCGTAAAGTATCGACCCGGATAAGCCTATGTATGCCTTGCAAGCTAATCCGGACAGATACTTTTTGCCTCCTGTGGATTTTCTAGGAATCATTACTCAATTTACCTTTATCCGGACGGAATGTGTTGGCCCGGATAAGCCTGCGCGGAATGCACAGGCTGATCTTGGTAGATACATTACGCAGAGTTCATAGTGTTGGGTTTCTCCTGGACTGTCCCAATTGCACTTACAATAACTTACATCAGCTGGGGCTACACTTCTAGTTGTTCTTGTCTTAAGATGTCTATATAACATATTTGCGAATATAAACGCGCGCTGTAGTCTTCACAGTTTTCGGTTGTTTCAAAATCCCCGATTATAAGACGCAGCGCATACGTCTGTAATATACGTTATACTTTGTACATGCGAAGCTTTCCAAACACGCGACTGAAAACATCCCATCAATTAAACCCTTAATAAGCTGTATAAGGTGAAACAAACACGTGTTTAAAATAAGGAATCGTGATACGGCATATATTTGGAGAAATAATTAGCGTGTTACGTCTCTGGGGATTCATACAACAAATAAGCGAGGAAACATGACAGTTTTGTTAAAATTCCATACAAATAAGCCTCGTTTTGGGATTCAAATCCCGTATAAGGAAACAGTTTTTTTACGAAACCTGCCTTATTAATGAGATTTGAACAATCTGGATTATATCCGGCGTTAATGTTATAATTTATACGTTTCGTACGTTCCAGTCAGTTCATTTTGATACATTTGAAAATGAGCGTATAACGTCCCGTTTGATGAGTATTGTCATTACGTCAAATGTGTTACCTAGCCCTGTTCGCGGGATGTCAATCCATGGGTTGTGAGTTCGAATCCAATCTTGGCCTTCATTCATTCCGACGTTTGATAAATATCAACGTGAAGCGTCATTTAACTTCCTGTAATGGGCTAATGTACATCCTTTATGAAAAATAAGCCACTTTCTTTGAAATAATGCTGTGTAGGGTACAGGTGTGGGCAAAGCGAGGAAACACACTGCAATGTGAATTGGCCGCCGTAATATAACTGAACAGTGTTGCAACGGAGTTAAACTTCAATCAATCCAGACATGTAAGCAATAATTATTAAAGTGTTGACGCAAATCTACGGACATCTTTTAAACACGACGTTTTGACTGACTGGCTTTAAATTACATATCAGTACGAAATGTGTACTTGATTATTGTACTGTGGAATTCGGTCATATATAGATAGCGGTAAATACTATATATGTTAAACTGTCTTTATATACGTAGAAGTTTCACAGCTATATTAGGTCAAAGTTAAAATATACATCTATTTACAGATGTCTATCTTGGTATTCATTTTTCTTTGCTAAGTTATCAATATGTAGCAGTAATTACTCCATATCCTTTATGGAAAATAAGTTTCTCTGAAAGAATTGTGTGTTGGGAAAAGGTGTGAGAAAGCCAGGAAGCGCATTTGTAGGTGAACTGGCCGCCGTGATATGAAAGCAATAATGTTGAAACCTCAATAAAACAAGATGTGTTAGCAAGAAGTTTAAAGGTCTGCGGAAATCTTTGAAACATGATGTATTTTCTGATTGAGGAGTCCTTCATTTGAATAATGTTAATCAAGATACGCCCTGATCAAATGATACGTATGTAAAAGACAGTCAATCTAAATAACATGTCAGTACGATGTGTATAATACTTGTATACTGTACTGTGGACTTCGGTCATAGATAGCGTTTAGTACTATATCTAAAACTGACTTAGGAGACGTTACTATTCGTTAATTTCACAGAGCGGACGAAGTTTAAATTGGTAACTGTAAGCTATTTACAAACTATATTTAAACGAAACAAACTATATATAAACGAAACAAAATCCATTTATTTACCAACGGCCGGTTCATACCAAGGCCTTTTCCTCCCTGTCGTTCAGGGTTTTAGGGCAAGCATAACGGCTGCCTCGCTGAAAACGCCGTGATATAGTTGTAATATTGTTGAAAGCGACGTAAAACACCACATAAATAAAAACTAAAAAATACCGCTAACCCTTGCTTAACGAGAGATGTAATCATATGCCTATTACGTTATGCTACTCTTTAAACCAGAGTTGCGAAGGTACGTGCAGTCTAATCTTGCTCTATAGTGTTCGTTGAGTGGTCGAGCCGAGGTTCGCACTCACGTTTCTGGAATAAATTGGTAGAAACATGGCAAATGTTCCTGCAATCATTTGTTTACAGATAGGAGGAAGAAGTCTGGGCATTCAGTGATAAACGCAGTTCTTCCACTTTCAAATGATTTTGAGAGTTTTCTGCTGTAGGCTTATCACATGCAATTTTATGGCAGAAATGATGCATCCGTGTTGAGTTAAACGACTTGAAGGGTTAACCTCCTATAAACTATACAGGGAATGATTTAATGGCGAAGATGAAACGTTTACTTTCTTTAATGTAGATTATATATAAACAAACACTATTTATGAACTTTCTTAGTGAATGAATACCTGCAATATATCCAGCTTAAAACCAGAATATGCGTGACTGTATCTTTGAACAAGGCCTGGAACTGTGTAACTGTATGAGTAACGTTTAACCCATTTAATGGAGTATGTGGTGAGACATCTGTCTCAAGAGAGTGGGTTACTTTGGTTCGATCTACGGTCGGTTCAAGTCAAATAATTAAACGAGTGTAGTAGGTGCTCCCTGAATGATGCTCAAGATAGCGAGGAAAGCATTACAACTGCAAAACACCAGTCTCTGGATAATCTTACCGGTAGAACTGGTAACTACTTAGTAAAGCCGTAATATAACTTGAATACAATGAAATGCGATGCACAATATCACTAAAACATAATACTATCAAGATTACAAAAGATTCTACTATATGTTGTGAAACGACACGCGTACATCGGTGAACAAGTCAATTCTTAGTGTAACAATTAAGATAATAAACGCTAGTTACAAGGTTCATATATGTGTGTTGTAACACGCTACTTGACTACATCGTAACACGGGTACACACGTTACATAACTACTACTAGTTACAGGGTACATATATCTGTGTTGTTACAAGTTACCTGACTACATCGTTACACAAATACACAAGTTACATAACTATTATTAGTAACAATGTACAAACATGTGTGTTGTTACAAGTTACCTCACTACATCGTTACACATGTTACATAACTACTATTAGTTACAGGGTACATACATTTGTGTTTTAACAAGTTACCTGACTACATCATTACACAAGTCCACAAGTTACATAACTACTACTAGTTACAAGATACATACATTTGTGTTGTAACAAGTTACTTGACTATATCGTTACAAAAGTTACATAACTATATCTTGTAACAAGGTACGATTGTTTGTAATTAATGTCATTGATATGTCAGTTAATATATATCCAGCATATGATTGATAGTATCGTACTTTAAGCCGCTTTCAACAAGTTTCCAGTTATATCACGGCGTATCATAGGTAAGTTACCAGTACTACTGGTCCATTTATCCTGCCACCAGCCAGCCAGTCATTATGCTAACCCGCAACCCTGAGCGTCAAGGACGGAAGCCGTTGCTACAATTTTAAATCTTTGGTATGACCCGACCAGGGATCCAACCCGCGACCTCCTGCACACGAGGCGGACGCTCTACCACTTCGTCACTGAGGCGGGTTCTATCCCGTTTAAAGAGACTATATAGGCATTCAACGACGATACCTCGTTTATACTTCACCCTGTAATATTTTATGACCTCTATAATATCATGATATTAAACTTAAGTTACAAACAGGCAAATATTGAGTCACAAGGCCTTTATCACTAACTAAGACTCGAGTCAGAAAGGACATCATTCCACTTGTAACACCTTGCTATCAGTTGTTGGTTTGGCAATAAGGATGTATTGTGTTTATAAATTGTTTTCTCTGCTACAATTAACAAAGCATCAATTAACACATCAGTGAGGACAGGGAACACAAATTAACAATGCACTGAGCAATTTTCGCGGGAAATTAATAAAATAAACTTGGCGGAAACTACTGACGTTTAACGATAAGATCAATCGGGAGGCTTAAACTTTTACCATACATGTTAACGCATGTTGACGTATCTGCAGCAGAGCAGACGACTCTTGAAAACGTTATGGCAAAAGAAGAAATGGTTCATTATTGACATCTGTAGCAGATGACGAGTTGTGAAAACAATGTTGAATTATCACAACGATTTGAACTCTTATTCAGAAAGTATAATTCCTGTTGTAGATCTCGTAGATTTACTATATTTCTGCCCAGGTTCTTTTAAAGGTCTTCTGTTGCAGCTTTATTGTATGTGGGATAGAGTTTAAACTATTTACCAACAAACCCCAACCTGGACTATTAACGAAACAAGAATTTATCAAAATGATGCTCTATTTACGGACAACCTCTAAACTATGCAAAATATAAGAGTTAATTTAACCCTTTCCCTCATATAGACGCTTTCTGATGCCTCTGCCACGGACGGCTTTTTAAAAACATAGTGACAAAAGAAGAAATTGCACAAAACGTGCAATATCTCCTTTTGTCACAATGTTTTCATCTTTTAGTCATAGGTTATCCATTCAATTATAGAGATTTACTATTTGTTGACAAAATATGTTCAAAGTCGTCTGCTGCAGAATTGTATGAGGGAAAGGGTTAAACCAAGATGATCAGTCTTTTCGAAAAGAATCCAAGTGTATTAGCGAACTTTATCCAACATGAAATGCTATGTACTTATGTTTACGTGCTCAATACGTTCATTACCTTAACAATAAGGCCTACGAGTTAAACCAAGTCGATCTGATCGTTTAATCCCTATTATTCTCATATAATACATACTCTGATGTTTGATAAATATATCATATGTTATGCTGTTTTAACGTTTATTGAAAGTATCGCTGTTGTTTGAAGTTTGTAGCGCCGTTGTTAATTAATCCTGATACGTGCCTATTATCGTGCCAACATGCCGAAATACCGTACACACATTCTATCGAAATACCGTACACACATTCTATCGAAATACCGTACACACATTCTATCGAAATACCGTACACACATTCTATCGAAA
>JAUELF010244664.1:335-12304 GCA_031471495.1 Clinocardium nuttallii | reverse complement strand
TGTTGAGCACCGTATGTTTGTGTTGAGCACCGTATGTGTGTGTTGAGCACCGTATGTTTGTGTTGAGCACCGTATGTGTGTGTGTGTTGAGCACCGTATGTTTGATGAGCACCGTATGAGCACCGTATGTTTGATGAGCACGGTATGTTTGATGAGCATCGTATGTTTGATGAGCACCGTATGTTTGTTGAGTATATCTTTAAAATTGTTAAAACAACGGGTATCAAATCTGCAGCAGACGATTTTGAAAATATATATGGAAAACTTCTAAAAGTTTTGAAACAAGATAAGAGCAATGAGGTAAAAGGTGTAGATGCTCAATAGAAACATTTATTTCTTTTGCCATAATGTAGTCTGCTGTGGATGCGTCAAAATACACATGTATGTCATTCTAAGGTTTAATTCTAAATATATAAAGAACCACACGTTCGATTGGTCAGTCCACAAGTACGGATTTAAAGTGAAGTAAGACTAGTTGATGGATACGGCCCCTGAATTTGAAACAAAGTGCAGGCTATGAATAAATTATTATACAGACCAAAGTGTTACGTGTTTCATTAGGAGCCACGTTGTGGTCACAATCAGTCGAATAATCGAGAGATGTGCCTGGGTTTGAAACAAATATGACAGATATATCACGTGTTTCGTCAGAATTGACCGCTTTCTCAACTAACACCAAATATGTTGACCTAACAATGTCCCGTTCTCGTTCAGATCCCTGTCTTCTTTAACTGTAATCAAATGCTACAGAAAGGAGATCAAGGTCAATCCATATAATTCGGTGTGTTATTTCGTAAGAAATGGCTCGATTCACGACAGCTCATTAAGCAATACGAGTGCCATCGAACCAGGGGTTGTAAATTCGAATTCCAGTTCGCCCATTCATTGTTACACTTTTCCTTGGCAAACAGCAACTGTGATTAGCAACTGGCTAAGAGTCTAAGTGGGAAGGTGGACGTTTGTCTATGGCGTATCGCATGTAGAGTACTAGTGCGAAACAGTCAGGTATTGCTACACGCTGGGTACAGTGCAGACCATAGTGAGTATGTGTATACGCACAGTCTCACTAGAGTCTTCACTGTCCACGTGCATGAAGAATAGAACCAGATGTTATATCTATATGTGACTGATCCGCGCCAACACATTCCGTCTCCAAGGGAAAGAGGTATATATAAATGATTCCCGAAACAGAAAACCAACAAGAAGCGAAAAGTATATGTCCGGGTTAGCCTGCACGGCATGTTTAGACTGATCCGGGTCAATACTTTACGCAGATACCACAATGTTAGTTTTCTCGGGAAAGGCTCAAATATAATCTTTCTCCGACCACAGATGTTACACTACGTTTATGTTCTTTTCGGTGATTATTTATTTATCACGCCTTGTGATTAGGGGGTATTGATGCATTTGCTAATACTGAAGATATAGGCGAGCCTGTCCATTCGCCCAGTCTCACCAGAGTATTTATAGTCAGTCTGCATATGATTAAGTTCTAGATGCATCTTTTTTTTCAAAAATCTAGAATTGCAGCTCGATTTGTTTCGTGCCAGTACTACGTTTAGGACCAGGCAATCTGTGCATATCTCTTTTCCCCCAGACGTAGCCAAATTATCGGTAGGTTTAAGTGGTGATTTGTATCAGGGATCAACATTAAATGTTTTGACGTTATTGTAAGGTTTGTTCTGTTACCCATAATTTGATACGTACATTTTTTATTTAATATCATATAATACAATATGGCTACGAAATACTCAGCCTTAATTGTGCTGTTTGTAATATTGAATTATGGAAAAGAAGTCTCAGGTTTGAACCATGCAACAAAACATATCAAAGTGAGTATTTCATTATTTGTGTGAGTATTTTTGCTTTATGTTTTGTGTTTGAAGTTTATATTATGTGGGTATCTTTTGTAAAGTAAGTCAACCGCTAGCAACCACTGGTTCAAAACTCAGTAAATCATCTATATTATATGTAAGACGATTTAATAACCTTTATACTAAGTGTTTCGTGAAAATGCATGCGGTTTGAAAAGACATTTATGTGATAAAAACAACCACCAAATTAAAACAAAAACATACAAACTAAACATATACTGAATAATATATGAGCCGTCCCACGAGAAAACCAACATTATGGACTCTACAGTCGCATATTAATCCGGGTGGACACATTCCGTCTCAGGGGGATAGAGGTATAGCGTTATAATTCCTGAAACAGAAAATCCGCAGGAAGCGAACAGTGTATGTCCGGGTTAGCCTGCGCGGCATGCTAAGGCTGATCCGGGTCCATACTTTTACGAATAGTCCACACTGTTGGTTTTCTCGGGGCCGATTCATGTGTGTTTGATGCTTTATAAAAAAGATGTTGATCTCTGTCATCTATATAGTATATTACAGTATAATCCTAGATGTTGATCTCTGTCATCTATATCGTATATTACAGTATAATCCTAGATGTTGATCTCTATCATCTAAGAGGAATGAAAAGATAGTATATTACAGTATAATCCTAGATGCGTTATCCTTGGTTATAATCCGTAACTGGACACTGTATATCGTACAACCACAACTTCTTGGACAACGAGTTAATGCACCCATTTTAAATAGTTCAAACCTAAAGGTTAAATAACAAGGCATGTTTACATTATGCATTTATATGAATGTATTTAGTTGCGATTAACAATGCACACGAAACTCGCAATTGTCAGAAAATATTTGATTTAAATTTCCGACATTGGCATGTCATATTTCAATCTTTAGTTAAATATCAAGTTGGCCGTTTAAAAGACAGGGATAAAATGTTACCTCAACAGAAAATGCCCAGTTATAAATAAATCATCTAGCAGAAATTGCTCATTATAAGTGTATTGCCAATCCAACTATACTACTGCAATTTTAATTGGAATAGTAAAAGCATGCAGATCCAAATACACATTAAAAGGAGGTAATTTCTGCGACATTCTGTGTACACATTAATACTAAAAGAGGTGGGTGTGATATGACCAACCTACTGCTCTTATATATTTAACACTACTACATACTTCAAATATGCAGCATTTGAGCCGTCCCGCGAGAAAACAAACATAATGACATCTGAGTAATGTATCGACCAGATCAGCCTGCACTGTCCGCATTCCGCCTCAGGGCGATGGAGGTATAGAGTAATGATTCCTGAAACAGAAAACCCACAAGAGGCGAAAAGTGTATATCCGGGTAAGCCTGTGCGGCATGCTTAGGCTGATCCGGGTCGACACTTCACGCAGAGTCCACAATGTTGGTTTTCTCGCGAGACGGCTCATATCACTTTGAAAACATCATAAAGCAACATTATGGATGAACTCAATACGTGATTTTTTTTTTGTTATAATTGATCAGACGTGTAGACAATGTCAGAGATGCTTATTTTCAGCAATTTCACCTTTGCCACAATGTTTTCAAAAGTCATCTGTCGCAGATGTGTCGAAATGCGTATGCATGTCGGGAAGGGTTAACCATATACTCTGCATACATGCGTGTATAGTTCGGTTAGAAAGACCAACAGTTCACACGACAGTTGGTTTTCAGTTTGTGCAGGCATTGACATACAACACAGGTTTATACGACTTTTCCAAGATATCCAACATCGGTAATAACAGACAGAAACGGTTACAGGAGATAATTGAAGAACTTCGGAAATCAAAGGCTGACATCGTCTGCTTGCAAGAGGTAAATATTGCTGAGAATTCGCTAGTCGGCGTTGTAAGACAAATAACTAGTAATTATTATTTTTGTGTTGGGGGAGTGCGGGTGGGGTGTTACGCTGTTTTCAACATTAATTCAGTTGTATCACGCCGATAGTTCACGTATTTATGATCCATGGGTAAACAAACCAGTACTAGACTAGGAAATGTGATTTGCAGAAAGGTTCTCCATCATGACCGCCGTGTCGCGACTGGGGATCGAGTCAGGGACGCCCGGTTCCAAATCTCCGACACTAAACACTCGACCAAGGCGGACGCTAAACACTCGACCAAGGCGGATTTTAATCACAATTTAACCATTTTAAGACTTAAATCTTCGATGTATCTTCATAAATATAACAATATGCAAAGGCATTTCTGAATAGATTTCTCCGACAAAATTAACTTAGGCTGTCACGTGACTGATGTGTCAGTGACTACATTGAGTACCAAAATTTGTATAAAAAAGCGCTCATCTCCAAATTTTGATGAGTTTTAAGACCAGCTCAAAAGGTTTACATCGTTTGTAAAATTTCTCGCTGTGAAAACATAGACATGTATACAAAACCCCATATCTGTAATCCGCTGTTAGAAAAACAGTTAAAGACATTATGGTATATTTAGTGTCGACGATTTCATTTCGAGTTTATTTTGGAACCAAAATGGTGCCACCGTATATTTATATTTTTTACGACCCTAACAAACATGGGAAAGGACATAATAATTCCGAGATAAATCGTAAATGTGAATTAAGCAAAACAATTCAAAACAATTGTTACTTTTCCTAATGCTCAAGATGTTGTTTAAACACTTAAAAAAGACCAACTTGAACAAGACAAACTAAAAATATACAATTAAAAGGTAAGTGCGTGAATATAGGAAACTATTGCGTTGGGACACTTCTTTTGGATGAGTTCTGCCCGAGCTAAGCCAAAGGAACTCGTCAAACACAATATTTTCCCATACAAAGGCAATAACCTATACTATAGGTAAACAATAAGGGCTCAATGTTATGAATGGAGTTATATATTATGAGTTTGTATGGTGTCTTAACATACTAAAGTTAGAGCAATCTGATTCACGAAGTATCACTAGAAATCTTTGGAGCCAATCCTTTTCATGATTGATATGGGCCTACATAGTTCGCTTATTGTCACAGAAGTGTTCAAGAAGCGTTTGTATTGGTCAGAAAATATTGATACTTATACCTATTGTAACGTGTACCGGGTCTTCTTCAAAGACATGAGCCACCGCGGGTCACCTACCAGACACTAACCGCGATGTACGTTGCTTAACTTCGTGAAAAAGCCAATCACTCTATCAACGTCACTACAACTACGTCACTGGCTACCACGCCAAGGCTGTAGAAGTGGTATTCATACATGTACCCCATTCCTCTGACACTATTATCTTAATCTGTTACAAATGGTTGACCCATGAGTACGAGCCATATCCCGCTGAAATTCATACACCGGGTTATGTCACCATTATCTGTAATATATTAACACTTATGGAGTGCATTTTGCTACATATTGATGCATGAGTACCGTACAGTGTATACACAGATTATACTGCGCGGATGTACTGGGTGATCTTGGTCTATAGTGTTCGCAATATGCATACAATATGGAATTAGCAAACTGCTTGTAGTCACACGATATGGAATAAGTAAACTGCTTGTAGTCACATGATATGGAATAATTAAACTGCTTGTAGTCACATGATATGGAATAATTAAACTGCTTGTAGTCACACGATATGGAATTAGCAAACTGCTTGTAGTCACACGATATGGAATAAGTAAACTGCTTGTAGTCACATGATATGGAATTAGTAAACTGCTTGTAGTCACACGATATGGAATAAGTAAACTGCTTGTAGTCACATGATATGGAATTAGCAAACTGCTTGTAGTCACATGATATGGAATTCGCAAACTGCTTGTTGTCACACGATATGGAATAAGTAAACTGCTTGTAGTCACATGATATGGAATTCGCAAACTGTTTGCAGTTTAAAGTCACATGATATGGAATTAGCAAACTGTTTGCAGTTTAAAGTCACACGATATAGAATTAGCAAATCGTGTTGCAGTTTAAAGTCACACGATATGGAATTCCTATATGTTGTTTAAAGTCACACGATATGGAATTCCTATATGTTGTTTAAAGTCACACGATATAGAATTAGCAAATTGTTTGCAGTTTAAAGTCACACGATATGGAATTCCTATATGTTGTTTAAAGTCGCATACAGGAGGATCATGGATAATGTGCTAAGTTTGATACATTTTAGGTGTGGATCGGACAAGATTTGGAAGCCATAGTGAACCAACTTAACTCTGTGTTTAGATATTCCTACAGCCCTTTACACAACACTGATGGGTCCCTACCGCAACAGTCACATCTAATTGACAGAGGTAATTTGACAAGAGGAGCCGTCGTTTTATCACAATAGCTGAGCGGCTTTAAATAGAGACTTAACTTTGTACCCGTACTCCATACAGCATTCTGTCCAACTGGCTAACGTCCGACATAGACAATTGCTTGCCTTTTGTTGGAAGACGAATGACGCTAGTTTTTGGTCAATCAATCAACGGAACGAATGAATTACCTAGCTGAGGTTCGAGCTCACGATTTCCTCGCGTTTACCCTTTAAGCAATCGCGCCTGGACGAAACGAAATTGGTATTCATGTTAAATGAGTGAAACATAGTGGGTGTTGCATGTAATGTGTCTGGTTCCATGTCTATTGAACTCAAAGATGATACAATCAATCACAAAACATTCAATTACATCAATACATCGAACGTTGTTCTTGAACAACTACTAAGCCAATATTTTAAAAACTCCATATACATTCTACATAAAATTTACTTAAAGGGGGTATATATAGCCTGCAAGACAGTATCGGTATTCGTAGACCTGTTTTTGCAGCAAGAATTTGAACATTGCTGCTGTTAGATACTAACAATGAGTATTGGTACAGGAGATACTAATGCATTCATTGATCTCAATTGCACATATAGTGTATTGTGTCTTATAGGAGTGCGTACTCCATTACATAAGCTTTATCCAAAACGTTTGTATAAGTCATCAACTCAGAAAAAGAAAAACGTAATGAGTAGTGGACACATGTAAACAATGTATATGATTTATGATATGTTTTAAGTCGTTAATCTCTATGAATTATAATCATAAACAATATCAACTTGTCGTAATTATGTTTTTGTTTGGTGTGTACACAGTATTCGTGGTTATCGAGTTAGTTAAGGAGCGGTGTCCTGCGAGAATTCTGTGCACACGCGCAGCTTGATGGGGACCAACACTGTTCGTCAATAACGAGGGTTTCCCGAAACCTCTGAAAGAAATATTTATTATGACACTTAAATAACATGGTAGCGCAGGAAGCTGAATAGTTATGCTTGGTATGCAATGGTAAACGTGTTGGTTGTATCCCGCAAACGACGATGCTGCTCTGAAGCTGTTGAATTATAGCGTCCATCTCTTTCATTACAGATGCACCTTGTTCCAGACAGGCGCTGATTGACCTAGGCACATGCGTCATCAAAAATGAATGCAGCAATCCAGATCGGACTACCGAATTACAATGCACATCCATTCATTGTCAACTCGAGTTATTTACTGCTTTCAGCTCTCAGGATTGTGTTTCTTGCATCGCCATGACTGGTTCAAATGTCACAGAAATAATAGAAAAGTGATAATTATTTATTTTACAAGCGAAATGGGTTCTTATTATATATATATGTGCTCCGCCGGCTCCCGGAACAGCCTGTCCATACGCACTGTCTCGTCAGCGAATTCAATGCTCGCCCAGATTTAGCAAATAATAGATTGGCGTTTTTGAAGATTTGTTTTAATTAATAGGCATTTTCTTTTTCAATCCGTTGTTCATCTTTTTGGGGATGTAACATAGGAATCAAGCAATTCATTTTCAATTGATGTATTTATTTATTTATGTAGTTGTTTTTAATTGTAATTAATTGATCCATACACTCGATACAAATTCAATCCAATTGCCTCGGTGGTTGTATTGGTAGAGCGTTCGCCTCGAGAACGGGAGGTCGCGTGTTCGATCCCTGGCCGGGTCAAACGACTACTCTAAAATAGTAGTAATGGCTGCACTCCTTGGCGATCAGGGTTGCAGGGTAGCCTCATTTAAAATCGAAATAAATATTTTAAATAGTTTAAATAAAGGCAGGGTGGCATCCGTATTACCAGTACGTTAACTAGCCATTATTTTACAAGTGTAGGTCAAGTGGAAATGCACGACTCAATTCTTATTCATATACTTATGAATATGTATGTCTCATTGAAGCACTGCATGGATATGATCAGTCCCAGGAGAATACCAACAGTATGCCCTCTTCGTATTGTATCGACCCAGATCAGCCCGAGGCGAATAGTGTCTATCCTAGTTAGCCTGCGTTGCATGCTTAGGTTTAATCCGGGTCGATACTTTACGTAGATTTGCACTGTTGGTTTTCTCGTGGTTCGGCTCATATTCTTTGAGAATAAACTAATGAGAGGTGAACACCTCTAGATACTCGTATATTTGCCTTGGTATTCATCGCCCACCTTCATACAGTATACACAAAATTAAAACTTCTGACATATAACTAGATATACATCTCCACAAAAGCAATGTTAGACTGACAAGGTTTTCGAAGCTTTCATTGTATGATGATTTCGAAGCAGTCTTTAATCCCAACATTGTATCTATTTTGATTGCAGGTGTTCTTCTGACTTGTCGCCGGCTGTACACCCACGCACGATGAATAGCAAAGGTCTCGCTCTGTTGTCGAAAAGGCCACTGTTTGATAGACAGAGTTATGGATTTTACGATGGATTCTCGATTAAACTGATCGACAGAGGATATATTTCGGCAAAGGTAAACATGATATTATAATACTAGCATGGAGTTTAACCTGGCCGTAATTAACTTTTGCTGCTATTAGTTTGCTTTCATCATGCCTTATATATAACAAAAACAGAAACAAATGCTTTTATTTATTTACCCTTTCCCTCTTATAGACGCTTTCTGACGCCTCTGCACCAGACGGCTTTATGAAAATATGTCGAAAAAAGAAATACAATGTAGTTGCGTAAAACGATTTAACTCTATTCAATTATACTGTACTTTTGTTTAAAATGAGTTCATTTTCTTTTACGTTTTCAAAGTGGTCTGCTGCAGATTTGTTGTAAGTGAAAAAGCGTTTTAACATGAACACATATTTATCTTTCTGCTTAGTTTGACAGTGACCTGACTGTTGTGTGTACACACCTGACATCTGTACCGGAAGTCAAACCCCCGCCGAGGAGTCCCGAGCGTAGGTTAATTATTAAAGTATTTAGTTAATGTGTACGTGAATTTACGACAGCGATATACAATTCGAAATCAAACAAGGTGTAAAGGCAGTATTTCGCTTGGATCTGGTTGGGATCCGTATCGGGCGTGTGTTACTAACGAATGCATTTCCGTACACTTTTTGCGACTAGGTGTTCATATATCCTTGCAATGAAATAGTGCCCTTCGCTTTTCACAAGGACTTAAAACAGGAACAAAGTCTACATTGAAACTGAAAAAAGAATCTGCATTGGCAAAAAAGAGAAGTCGTCCGTAATGAAGCTTTTTTGTCAATGTTTTCAGAAGATGTTTCCGCAATAGAGGCAACCAATTATATTCTATTTCACTGACAGGCTGCTGGTTTTCATATCGATTTTCATATATTGACTAGTTTCCTTATGTATGCGACATGTGTCGTCTCAGCAGCAGACTGGTGTTGAAAACAAGAGAAAAGCAAACAATTGCCCGGTCAATCCGTCTCAAAACGGTAGGTATTCTTTGACATCCTCCGTAACCGTTTGGTATGCGTGAGCGTTTAAAGACTGGGCGTCTTTGTTTTGATACCTGCTTGCCATGGTCATGATATAGTGACATTGGGAATGGCATAGCGTACTTCCCAGCCTTGTATAGGTTAGTTAAATGTGGATCACGAAAACGTGTTCTGTCAACCTGAATCAACTAAAATACGCTTCACAGCGGAAGTCAAAGCACAGGAATGGAAGCTATTTTTTGATATCGGTATTTAGTGTGCACTATTTACGTATACAGCTAATGTGGCTATCTGTAACTTCGATAACGCTCATAAAACAAATCAACCGTCCGTTATTTTTACATGTATCTAACTTTAATTCATCTGAAATTATATTTTAATGACATGACTAATCAATGAACCTAAAGCGTCTTTCTTATTTCTACTTAAAGCTATGTTGACCTCTCACTTCCCGTCGTACGCCGACCAGAACATTTTCGAAGTTCGCGTGCTAGTGAAAAAGTATCGTAAAGTGAGTCCCCTGGTTTTACTTGGAGACTTTAATATCGCACTTAGTTTCAACGATGGACTTGCATCTATACTACCACGTAAGTCTAACTGAACTAAAAGGTTCTGACACGATTTTGGGGCCAAACTTTTCAGACACAGGAACTATTTAATTCATTACTGAAGGCAAGAACTAAGCATGACTATAACAATTTGATTCTATTTGCAAGGATACGTATGGATAATTCGTTATGTATCGATACAGTAATCATGTGGTGTACCAGGTCCAAGTTTCACGAAACTACTTAATCATTTCAAATGTGAATTAATGAGATGGACTTGTCCAGCTTTGCATCTGAATGAGTCCATAACCAAGTTCCGGTATAGAACGTTAAGATGTTGAATTGGGTTGCAATCGCTATAGAGCCTGATCAGACGTCGCCTGCCTTCGAACTGGTGGCACAGGTTTCACAAAATCGGTTCCAGTTGTCAAGGGGGACGGGTAGTCACTTAGATGAGCATGTTAAGATATTTTCGCACTGCAGCCAATATCATCAATATTTCATAACCACGTTAACAAGTGTAATAGATGCAAGATGTTCCATTGTATACGTCAGTAGTAAACCAATATAAATGTAAAGGATTGATCTTGCCTGATACGCCGAATTATAATTCGGTGGTGCTCCAGAAAAAGCAACCTTAGCGATATCATAACACAACATTTTAAAGGTTTGACTGCGTACGAATGCTATCGCCTGCAAATGGAGACAATTTGTCTATAATTTGTCGAATCTCTCTATGACCATTTGGCGAACACTGTAACAAACTGAATGGATGTGGAGGTTGATCTAATTCTAGACTGGTTGCAGGTGCATTAAAGATGGTTTTCGCAGAGTACCGCTAAATTGTTCACAGTTTTTTCAGTTGAAGCTTTATTCATCTTAGCCTAAATGATATTTCTAATACAAATCACACTTTAGTGAAATGCGTGGTAGGACATATTAGCAATTTCCGGTGTAAAAGCTTTCCCACTTGAAGATGCATTTTGACGCAATAGCAGCAGACGACTTCTGATGAGCAATTTAACATTTGGCCCCAATTTGGCCGCAATGTTTTCAACTTTATTTTACAGTTTAGCTTTCTTTTATGGAGATTTTTTCAGGTTTTTGTTACTATGTTTTCAAAGTCGTCTGCCTCAGATTTGTTGTACGTGGGAAAGGGTTAAAGCAGCTACGTAGAGTGGGGAACCATGTGAGACTAACCAGAGCCTTCACTGTCTCGTCTACATGTACTTAAGTCAAGGAATCCCTTTTTTGACAACACACTATAAGTGTAGCCCCAATTTGTCTACAGCAGTATACATCTATCTGATCCTTTACAATAGAGTCATTAAGACCCCCCCCCCCCCACCCCCAAATCGCAAGAGGAGTCTCATGTGTTTGCACATATGGATCACATGTATTGCTTCAATTTGTTCTGCAGGCACCTATCGGAAACTCGTGCGAGCCTTTGACGACCATATCCCGGCCACGGTATGTACATTTTGTGCTGGGCACATCAACCCCTACAATGAAGGTGAAACGTCAAAGGATATTGATCACGTATTTGGTAATGGCGTCAAAATTATCTGGACAGAGGTAGGTACATGTAGACATATTGAAAACTTATCCGGTTGAGTTTCTTAACCCTTTTCCTCATACGATAATTTTGCAGCAGACGACGATGAATATAAATTTGCCAAAAAATGGAAATTCTCTATAATTGAATGGATAACCTATGACTAAAAGTGGAGAACATTGTTGCAAAAGAAGAAATTGTTCGTTTTGAGCAATATCTTCTTTTGTCACTATGTTTTCAAAAAGTCGTCTGCTGCAGAGGCCTCAGAAAATAGTCCGGCAGAAGTAGGTGT
>JAUELF010244663.1:0-21834 GCA_031471495.1 Clinocardium nuttallii | reverse complement strand
TTCCATTTTTGACAATAATCGTACAAAAGAATTAGTCCGTTTTGTAGCCCTTCCTCATTATCCGAAAATAAGACAATATCATCAGCATATAACAGTAAAAACAGTTTGAGCATTCCGGTATATATGCCTTTAAAACCTTTGTAATCAAGTGTTCTTCAAGATGTACATTGCGAAGATAAAAGGTGACAAACCGTCTCCCTGGATTACGCCCATTAAGCATTCAAAGCTTCCGCTGAAGTTATTATTAAATTTTATCTTGGATTTTATGTTACTATATAACGACTTGATAACATTGAGAATTTTGCCTCGGATTCCATACTTGATTAATTTATAAAAGATGAGTTCACGTACGAGATAATCAAACGCCTTTTTAAAGTCGATGAAGCACACATACAGTTTTTTTATTTTCATTAAAAAAATGACTTATTAACCCATGCATGACAAAAACATTGTCTATTGTTCCCATATTCTTTCTAAAACCCGCTTGTGCTTCTACGTATACGAAATATTCTTCTGCCCAGTTATTGAGTCTGTTATTTAGAACTCTGGTCAGCAATTTTCCCAAAGCACTTAACAATGTTATACCTCTTTAGTTATAAACGTTGTTGACATCCCCCGTTTTATGCAATGGAACAATATAACCATCACCCCACTTACAAGGGAAGTAACCATGTTTAAATATTGTATTAAAAACTGTATGCAAGTATGCAAAATATGCATTACCGTTTTTGAAAAATTCATTAATGACATAATCCGAACTGCCAGATTTATCGTTTTTCAATTGTCCTCAGGCTTTTTTTTATTTCTTCATGTGAAATGTCATCGTCTAGTTCCTCAAACATTAATTACAATTCATTGTTTAAAACACGTTCATTAAATTATAAACCCTCTTCACCTGGTTGAAAAAATCCGGATTCCGGATTATTAATGGATTTGAAATATTGCTCAAAGCTTTTAGTATGAATATTTGTTTTTTCCTGTTTTATAGTTGATGAATAATTTCCAGTATTCTTTAGCATTCTTAAAACGAAGACTCTGTAAAAAAAATTGTTTTTTGTTTATCGAATGGACGTTTCTTAGTTCGAATAATTGATTTATATTTTGATCTAGATGACGTCTTATTACATACTTTGATATTGTCCCGTTCACTTTGCATTGAAAAAAGTGGTCATGATTTTTCGATCATGACCGCTGTCAAGGAGTGATCATGACCGTAGATAAGGACGTGCGATAAATCTGCATAATTAACATGCTAGGGACTACGTGTTTATGTAAACAAACAAACATAGCTGACCTACATATCATTGTTAAACCTCACGGGATGTTGTAATGTTTAATTCTCATATACTGGTAATGGACAATTTCTTACTGTCTCCTGAATACAGTACGGTTTTTTACCGGATAACAGTGTAAAACGCGCGTCTAAACTGTTGGTTATGCACGTGCATGACGTCATTTATAAAAAGCTACGTCACTGTTATAATTCAACTTTCCAAACAGCATTTTAAACGAAATGACTACATATGTAAAGAAATAGTTTGTTTGGATTTTCGAAGCAGATCGTGTATAGAAAAACAAACATTGTAAACTAAATACAATATGAAAGTATGCAATAAAGGTTATTGACACTGTACTGTGAAATCATCGTTGGACCTCGTTTTTTGGCGAACGTAGCCTCGCAATCTCGGCAACGTCAACCCAATAACTCGGTCCAACGATGATTTCACAGTACAGGGTCAATAACCTATACTATTGTGCATGTTGTCATCAGTACTGTAATTACGATAATTTTTAAGATTTTTATAAAATCACTTCTGTGAATCGAACAATCGTCATCAAACCATGGTTGTCAATTTTTGTTAGATCCTAGGGACTTATTTAGTTTCTTTCTAAGAAACTGGGTTGCAAACATTATTTAATAAATTATAGAAATCATCTAGATTATTTTCAATGTCATTGTTAAAATTAGTTGATAATTGTTGTGATAAACCATCCAAATTTCTTTGAAATTGCTCGTTACTGACATTCTTTAAGAATATATCTTTTTTGACATCGTCCCATTTGTAACAACAAATAATAGTATCATAGACGTTATTGTCTACAGTAATATTATCTACAAAATTAACATTTTTTCTAATGGCAAAGCTTATATATAGAACAATGATCAGATAATATATTTGGATCTTTCACCTTGAATTTGCTGAAGTAAGATACGAAGTCGGGTTTACATAAAACATAATCTACCACGCTGCTACCAGCATGTTTTACACATGTAAATTTACCAGAGATACTACCAATCCCATCCAGCCCGGCCGGGTAGCTCAGTTGGTAGCGTATCTGACTCGTGATCTGGAGGTCACGGGTTCGATACCCGATTGAGACGAACATTCTTTCGGGAGATTTTTCCCATTGCCTCTCACCTCTGATTTATGTGAGAAAGTAGTAAGTGGCTTCGAAAGAATGTTGTGTAAGTACTGGTGTGGGAAAGCCGGGAAAACATGGGTAGGTGCACCGACCGCAGTGGTATGACCAAAGCTGTTGAAAGCGGCGTTAAACACCCAAACAAACAAACAAAATCCATAAATGATATCATTGATATGTTCATTTTATATGTTGATTTCTATGTTGACATTTTAGAAAGTTTTAATAATTACAAACTCACCTTATTCTTACATTGATTTCGATAATGTATTTATTCTTTGTGTCGACAAATGATAAATGTGACCCCATTATTGTAATGTTGACACACAAGCCATTGCTTTACAATGAGATTATCTATTTATAAGTATCTGAACATCCGTAATCATAAGTAAAATGTAGAAAAATATAGACGGTATACAAGTAGACATATTTCACACACAACACATCAATTAAGAATAAGTAATAAAGGAATGGCGATGTGACTAAAATCCCTTAATCCACAATTGAAAATATATCTTAAATGTCAACTTGATTTTATTTCAGAAGAAGTTTATTTTTTGAAACAAAATCTTAATGAATAGAATAATTTAAGAAAAAAACATTTAATCTTTCCTTTTTTAGTTTTTTCGATATTGTTGTTTTTCCTCTTTCTATCTTACCGATGCTCAAATTATTATCGACACACAAGTCTTTAATTGACGATACGTCCGTATTTAAAACTGATAAATGGATCAAAATAACCGATCTAGACAATGGTAAATTATATTTTTATTTACAGTATGTATTTAATTATCTATTCTAGGTTCTATGGTTGATTTGGCCTTTTATATCGTCTACTGATTACTTCCTTCTTATATAATCTATAGATATATGTATCGAACTTTTTAATCATCAGGTCCCAACGTTATTTAATATAATACAAATCGGTAAAGTGTTGTAGCCGCTGAATATGATTTGATTGTCTAAATCATTTTGAATGTTTCAATCAGAGCGCTAAATTCCAACCCGCTCTTAAAGAGTTCCATTTTTGTTCGAATCGTGCACACGATCCAATCAGAATGTCAATGTCATGATGTTTTAACTGTTGATATTCCTGGTCCCTAAACAATGTTTAAAAATAGTACGAATTGTGACCACAGATGTGCTCAACTTTAAACGTGAAGTAACATCCAGGTATCATGGCAGATCTAATGTCTACAGTGTACTTAGATACATGTCGAGACCTTCATATTGTTGTTCATCTGTCTGATCTGTTACTTTTGTGGGTGATTTGTCATCCCGTTTTCTACAAAAGAAATTGAATGAACATCGTTATACGGACTTGAGATCTAATCTAGCATAAGTGACACATTAAAATGAAGATAGGCCTCATCAGACATTCATTTGGATCCAAACTTTCAATGAGCATTGACATGACGTTGATAATCGATGCACTTTCTCATTACAACTGTATAAGTATACGTTGACAATAAGCGTGTATTAATTATCTTTCTCTGACAACTTATGCGGTAAACACTTATGTATGGGTTTTATAATACCAGACATAAACATTGAGACAATAGTGCTGAGATAAAGTATCGTCCCCCCGTATGAAATGTTCTTGGTTCGAAACCCGTCATCAGTTTTGATTTTCCAAGAACCTTGTTTAAGTACTGGTCAAGTGTATACAATCATACATCGGGCCTTATAATTTTGAGTTATTTGAAACTCTATGTCAAATATAAATGTTTAAACTACATATTGGAATACCCAGCCCTTACATTCCTTGACGAATTAGCATTGCTGACCAATACATTTAGTTGCAGTCCTTTCACAAATGCAATTGTTCACCTTTTTTAAATTTACAACATAAGACATACAAATGATGCCTTTGAGCTCGTAAACTTGATGTACCATCGATTGATAGTAATTTGTTTGCTGTACATGTCATAAGTAAAGCGGTTAGTTATAATGATACTAGTGTTAATTAACCATTAAGTACACTGGATAAATATTTCGGGGATTTTGTTGATACTAATCGAAGTCGCTAGTTATATTATATAGATTGCTGTTTCAAGTACGTTACACTCAAACAGTTAAAGGTCACATGTTTACACAGACGCTTGTATACCTATACCAGTATGCAGTTTAACTCATTTCTCTGTCAAAACGATATTTACCTTCTCTTCAGAAAACAAACACCAGCTACTACAAGTACAAAGATGATGCAAGCCACACCAGACCCAACTCCAATAATCATAATTTTGTAATTTCCATCCTTTTCGTCTGGACCCCCTACGAAACGAAATAATGTATAACTGATATACATGTGTATCTTTAGATACTGAATTGCTTTGTTCGAATGATTCTTACTCAGCGAAAAACAATTGCGCATGTTGGTTTATTCGAAGTTTAGTATCACGAGGTATGTAAATCTAAAGTAAGATGTAAATAATATATGTAATCGGCGAAACGTGGAAGTCTATTGAAGTAGTACTAGTAGGGACTATAGTACTGTAGATCAGCACGTCAGCGGATGTATTTAGCGTAATTTGACATCTATTGAATTATTTTTAATACATATAACATTTAACAATCACTTCATATCTTTCCAAACGAGTTGTGTCCTTCTAGAAAAGTCTCTTTCTTATTCCTCGCAATCCTGTTGTCCGCAATATATGAGCTTAATGATTGAACTAAAACATTATTTGTATGATGATAGTGAAGATGTTTAATCCAATTCAATAAATATGCCATTCTCTGTTCGTATTTCGTCTGATCATAAGTATACCATTTAATGCAAAGATCTTTCACATAAACGGAATTATGTTTTTCGTTCAAAATCGATTTTTGAAAGAGTTATAGTATGTAATGCATACCGTTCATTTGCTGGCAGTTGACACCAAAGAAGCCATCTGCACATAAGCCATCTTCACATTTTCCATTAATCGAATCACAGGATTTGCCATCAACACAGTAGCATTGCTGTCTACAATTCACACCAAACGTGTAGTTTCCGCATACTGTACATGTAATTTAAAGTAAATCAGATCAAGGATGGATTAAGCAGCATAACAAATAAAATTGTCACAAGAAATAGACTATATCATAAATTGGTTACAAAATGCCTACCTTGTTGACATGTGTCTCCTTGAAGACCTGCAGCGCAACCCTTCGAACACAGACCAGTTACGTGGTTGCATGTTTCGTATTTCAAACAGAATCCGCATTGCGTTGAACAATCTTGGCCGTAAGTGCCCGATATACACTCTGAAGGATAGAAGTGTATACATTTGCAAAGAAGTGTTATATAAGTAAATAGGTACATAGTCCTGACCTAAAATGCATGGAATAACTCCGAAAAACTATTTACAATGTTATTAGATATTTAACGTATCAGTAACTAACAATAATATTTTGATTATCACACAATTATTTCCGTGAAATTTTTAAATATTTTCATACCTGTTTCACATAGGTCCCCGAGATAGCCAAGATCACATCTGCCACATGTTCCATCTACTTTGTTGCAAGGTTGGTCCCCATAGCAATGCCCACATGTCAATCGGCAGTTACTCCCATAGGTACCATTTTCACATGCTAAATTACAGAATTTCAGTATACACAGAAAACATAGTGTATACGCATTTATTAATGCTAAACGATGAGATACTGAGTTATATCAGTGATATATAATATATATCACCCACACTGTAAGTGATATAGTAAGATGACATAGGTACTACGTTATGGTGTCCTTTCCCCAGCATTCGGTCATGTTATACTATTCATGTTATATACAAGTTATGTGTAATTAGTATAATATTATTTTGTCATCAATTCATTTTCAATGAATACAAAAAATGGTACAACTTGAACATTTTTAATTGTATCACTTTCAAATGAGATACGTTCCAAATCTACTCAAAACAAACAAATATCCTATATATAACTTATCAACTGGCTAAACGATAAGGTTCACATTTTTCCGGATATGTAAAGTTATATATGTATATATTTAGACAATTGCTGATAATATAAGATTAAATTAATTCGAATTGCGTTAATTTATAACGCCAATTGATTGCAAAGTATGTCGTATGGAGTAATGGTATGAAACGCATGGGTAGGTAAACTGTCCACCACGATATGATAGTCTTTTATTATAAAAAAACGGCGTTCAAACACCAATGATTGATTATTGGTAATTCCAGTAAAGTAGCAATTGGACTTACAAATACTGAGATAACATGCTCGTGCTGTTTATCTAAGATAAAACAAAATAATTAAAACCGAAATTGTGCATACAAGGCGGTATACGTATACATCTGTCGTATGCAAGAATTTGTGTATAATCCTTGCAGATAATAGCACGGAAGACATGTAGCTTTTGAATAGTATTTTACGCCACCGCTTTTGTTTATATCAGTGTTTTTCTCGGTCAATTAACCCAAACTACCTGTATTAAGTATCATAACATTGCATCAATCGTAATATTATCCCCGAATCCACGAACTCTAAGAATGCAAGCCTTTACTTCAATTTTCGAAGTTATTTGCTTGACTCAAATGGTGATCAAACCCTCGTCATTCGTTTCAAATGCGGACGCTATAACCATTACACTAAAGGGACGGATAGAAAATACATCAATCGTGTTGCATGAATGTACTAGATATGAGTTATAGCTGGCGGACGCAAACTCAATAATAGAAAACGTGATTTACCTGTCGAGCATGTCACTCCTTTAAATCCAGACATACATTGGTCACAGGCACCAGTAACTGTGTCACAAGGAGCGTTATCGTAACACTTTCCACACATGGAGGTACAATCCCGTCCAAATGATCCCGGTTCACATACTTGCAAGTGAAAATATAATTATTATTATTTTGGTTTAATTACTTTGGGAAACCTAAGTGGAAGTTCTTATGTCTAGCACATATTCCGGTGGATTCTATGTGAATTGTATTTTGTTTGTTTTTTAAAATGTGACCTATCTGTCTTTCTATGAAACTGTACAGTATTTAGTTTTGTTGTCAGTGTAAGTCGATGCGCTTTGACAATGGTAGCAATTGTCATTTGGAACGTCGACAACACATATTTATAAATCACGTCATGTACTTTCATCCCTTCTGCATTAATGCTATCTTCACATTTCCAATGAATCGCATCACATAATTTGCCATCGACACAGTAGCACTTCTGTCTACAATTTACGTTAAAAAGCGTTAAACACCAATCATTGAATATTTCAGTAAAGTAACAATTGGAGTTACGAATACTGAAATAACCTGATCGCGTTGTCGGCTTTAATTGTTTAAGAAGTATATTAGATAAACCATGTTAAAACAGAAAGTCTGTATGTTTATCTGAGCTATTTCCCTTTTTGGTAAAACTCGACTTAATGCACATCATTTATATATAAAATAAAACGTTAAATAAACACATTTCATAGAGAGCTTTTGAAAGACCACTTCTGTGACATGGAGTGTTTTCCATGTATGAATACTCACTTCGTCTTTTCTTCAACATTTTATCAAGATTATACAAGTGGGTGAAATCCAGCGAATCCAATATTTGCCAGTTGTTAAAACATTATGCGCTTACCTAATTGTTTCAATAACACGTTGGTATCGCATATCGCCGAAGATCCGACAGCCTTTGGAAGACAGTGGTGGAGAGGTAGAACGTCGGTTTACTCGTATCAAATGTCCCTGGTTCGTGTCCGTGATGAGCGTGTCCTGACTCTAGGATTTATCCACGCAAACGCCGGAAGTACTGGTTAAGACCCCAGGGAGCAGTCATCGAGAGTGATTAATCTAATCCAAAGGCTTGTTTCGCAATCAATTTCAAACACATGTTTAAACTAATATACAGTGACAAACTCATACACGGACTGCTTTATTACGTTGACACTTGCAAACAGCGTCCAAAACAGCCAGACAAGGCGGTATAAGTATATATCCGTGGCGGAACCAACATCAATCATAAATAAAAGTAATTTACCTGTCGAGCATGTCACTCCTTTAAATCCAGACATACATTGGTCACATGCACCAGTAACTGTGTCACAAGGAGCGTTATCGTAACACTTTCCACACATGGTGTTACAATCCCGTCCAAATGATCCCGGTTCACATACTTTGAAGTAAAAATATAATTATTATTATTTCTATTTAATTATTTTGTTAAACCTAATTTGACGGTCTTATATCTAGCACACATTCTGGCGGATTCTATGTCAATTGTACTTTGCTTTTTTAAGGTGTGTCCTATCTGTCTTTCTAGGAAACTGTACTGTATTTAGTGTTGTTTTCCCTGTTACCCGATGACTTCTGACAATGGTAAGAGTTTCCATTTGGAACGTCGACAACATATATTTATACCATACATCATGTACTTACAATCATTCTCGATTAAAGTTGGATACTGTAAAAGCTAAGTCAGCCAATATGTTACCTGTCTAATTGATACCTACATGTACATACGAGGAAACAAATGTTTCGTTAACATGTATGCATAGGAACTGAACCACCGTTCCGTTCAAACAATTGTAAGCATAATGGGTCCAAATGCTTGCGTTCGGATGAGGGGAAATAATTCACGTATGCAATCGTTTTTTGATATATGATATCTGCTCGATACCATGAAACATTCCCCGGTATCATTTAAAGGTATGCATCACTGTTTATATACAGAACATATACCTTGTTTTACAGTACAAACCGTGAAGCCCGGAATGCACGATGTACATTCATAAGATGCATTATCACAAGGCTATCTATTATTTCAGTGCCCGCACTCTTGAGTACAATCACTTACATAGGTACCTTTCCTGCAAGCAGCTATTATAAGTCAATCTAAACTGCTCAACCATCCATGCACAGCAACAATCAATGTTTTTTGTTCATGGTATAAAGTGAAGGCGATCAGTTTGTTTCATAAAGCGTGGTTTCTTGCCTTTATTTATAATTTATTTGGATTACCAATTGCAATAATTAGTGCAATACAACTACGTCTGTCTTAATGTTTCAACAAAGAGATAGTGTCGCATATCGCCAAAGATCCGACAGACTTTGGTGACGAACAAATATACGGACTGGTTCATTACGTTGAAATTGCAAACAGCGTCCAGAGCAGCCAGACAAGGCGTTATAAGTATACATCTGTCTTATGCCAGCTTTTTGTGTATAGTCCAACAATGAGATCTTATGTAATACGGACGACATGCGGCTTTTGAGTTTGGTATCTTAAATTTCCGTTAACATCAACGACCGACGTTTATAGAATACTTGTTTGCATACTGCTTATAACTTATATTGCAACAATGTTTTTGAATGGTATTTTACGTCGCCGCTTTTGTTTATATCAGTGTGTTTCTTGGTTAATTTTCCAAAACTACCGGTAGTACGTATACTAACACCACTGTATCAATCGTAATATTATCCCCGAATCCATGAAAACTAAGAAAGAAAGCCATTACTTCAATTTTTGAAGATATTTGTTTGACTCAGAAAGGGATCAAAGCCTCGCTTCCAGAACAGTCAGAGAATGCGGTATGAAGTATATATCCGCCGTATGCAAGATTTTGTGTCTTATCAACCCATACAATTGTATGTAATACCGACGACATGTGGATTTTGAATGGAATTCTACGCCACCGTTTTTGTGTATACCAGTGTTTTTCTCGGTCAATTAACCCAAACTACCTGTATTAAGTATCCTAACATCATTGCATCAATCGTAATATTATCCCTGAATCCACGAACACTAAGAATACAAACCATTACTTCAATTTTCGAAGTTATTTGTTTGACTCAAATTGGAATCAAACCCTCGTCCTTCGCTTCAAATGCGGACACAATTATACTAGAGGGACGGATATATTATTCAGCAACTATGTTAATAATAAGCTAATGCTTTACGGTGAGTTATTTCATATGTTTTGCAATCGTTTTGCATTAATGTACTAGATATGACTTAAAGTTGGCGGAACTATAATCAATCATAGAAACACGTTATTTACCTGTCGAACATGTCACTCCTTTAAATCCAGACATACATTGGTCACAATCACCAGTAACTGCGTCACAGCGAGCGTTATCGTAACACTTTCCACACATGGTGTGACACTCAATTTTGATTAACCTTAGTGCACGGTCTTATGTCTTATTTCCTACATTCTGGCGGATTCTATGTCAATTATACTTTTTTATTAAAGTTGTTTCCTGTCTGTCTTTCATTCTGATTTGTGAGAAAACTATGGCATAACGTAGGTGGTGCTGTTTTACAGCCTACGTGTACTCATTATGCAAATTCTAAAGAAGTGTTCCCTTCAATAGTTTGCCTTATTTCAAAACAATTTTGAATTGTTCCTATGATGACCTACTAACATATCCCATCAAATCACGTTAATTTGTCGGAACCATGGATGGGCTGTGTTATCCTTCATGCTTATACAGCAAACATATATATTCTTCTCCACAGATCATATTGGTCCGATTTTCAAAGTATTACAACTATCTTATGTCATTATCCACTAGTTTTGAGAAGTAATTGTTACATTTTCTGACATTTCGTATTTGAATTTACATTTATTTTTAACAAGCCTCTACCGAATTCACCATAACAAAAAGCTCAATATTTTCAACATCAATAAATAGACCGCCTTTTAACATGTTACTTTGTTTTGTTTGGACAAATATAAAGAATCTACATACGCCGTGACGGACGAAACAAGCTGACCATCAACTAGCTTTTTGTTATCGATATACTAATATAACAGCCCTGTGTTCCATAGTCACAAAACTCAAAACGCAAAACCTATATAGGTTTCGTCAAACAAGCGTGCATTTGTCGGTAAACCAAACTTTACTATGGAACACAAGGCTGCATTGATAGTTAGCCCCAACCATCGCTTATTAAATAATATCGACATTGATAAAAAGACGTGTCTACCTGAGCAATATACTTCCAGTTCACAAACCGGAAGTTGTTTAGCCTCCCCTTTCAATAATAAGGTAACATAACGACTTTGTAGATGTTGGTCTACGGTCACATTAACAAAGTCAATCCAACCATCTCCGCTAATCGTGCGAAATCCATCACCGTGTAATCCAGATGCGTTTGTAAAATGAAGCTGTAAGCCAACAAGATTTTCTGAAAAAGAGACATAATTACTTGCAGGTTAGCATTCTAATAATCATAACTTTAGATCCACAAAAAGTTCCATGACTCATACTAATCAAGTTACCTTGTTATATGTAACCATCGACCACTGTTGAACATTTTATTCAAAATCCGAGCACTATTGATACTGTCACTTAATGCCAGCTGGAAGAAAGCAAATGGATTTGAATTGGCGTTTACATGCATGTCTAAAATAACTGATATCTTTCGATATAGTTCAATACAATAGTGCAAAGAGTAATTTATTATCAAGAAACAATTCAATATGTATTGATCTAATAGACTGAGAAAACGATCGTTCATAACACTTCGTGCCCGGGTTACCTAAATATAAGTTATATTTCTCACATAGGTGTGTTTTTTTAAAAATGGGAAATGTACGGTTTAGCGCTGTTATAGCTGTTCAGTTAATTGAAGAATAACAAAGAGTAGAGACCTAAATAGTTGCGCAGCCAATATAAGAGAGCCGAGTCATACAGGGCGGTCGCACAGGCTGGCATAGCTCTATACAAGTAGCTTAAACAGAACTAATGTCATCAAATTAATCCATCGGTCATGGAAATTATAATCGGTACTCGATAAAAGGAGAAAAACACCGTTACATATATGTAAGCTTAAGCAACTTTAGTGTTGAATGTTATTAGAATGGTATGAGAAAGGCAGCACATTACATGGATAGAACAGAGAAGTGCTGGTGAGGGAATGCTTTTACATGGTACCCCTGATATATCTTATAACTAAGCAAACTCCATATAACTAATTGTTCTGCATACAATATTTTATTTCGTATTTTCGTAATATATATATATTTTTTAATATTAATCACTATAAATAAAATGATGATATAACTAAGTGATACATACGACGCTTTACATAGTTATGGTGATTTCGTCCATAGACCACGACATTGTTGATCCAATAATTTTGTTTTAGATCGACCGTTATCCAAGGATCATCTTCTTGTCTCGTTGAAGCACAACATGCACACGTTTGTCCGTCTCTTATAATGTCTCCATCAACTATATTATCCCATTCATTCCAGCCGGGTTTATCAATGTATGTAGAACTTGCTCTTACTGTTTTATTGATTGCAACATTGGTTAAAACTGAAAATAAACCCGTCATGTCCTTATCATCAATTAAAAAGTCTACATTTTAAAGTACGAAAAGGCCCAACTTAGCAGTTAGAAATTAACCATTATGTTTCGTTATATCTCTTTGCAATAGTGTGTTAAATGAGAATTCCTGTCTCAGATGTGTAAATATATTGCAATAATTCGGAAACCTTTTATATCACATATGCATGTCATAAACAGATGCATCTGTTGTATCCGTTTGAATCATATACATGTATATCCATAGACTTTAATTTATTTCATTATTTCTATGGATTTATTCATACTTGGTATATGTCATATGGCATACTTAGTTTAAGTAACTATGACTTGAGAGACAATGAACTAGATTCATGAACACACCTTGAATAACTGTATGTACAACTAGCAACAGCATTACCTTTATTTGTGAAAGATATATCGCGTGCAGTAAACCAAGCCTGCTCTTTCAATAGCGTTAGCTGTGTGTAAATACATACGTTTCTTCTGACGTAAGTATGTGCCGTGTATATCAATAACATGGACTTTGTATAATAGATTAACATATCGGCATATGCTATAGTTGTAATTGATTTTTTTCGCGAAATATATAAAAAGCTCTCAATTAGGCATTACTAAATTAATGAAGAGGTTAAACAAGCAGAAGATCGATTAAAAGGCAGGTCTTCTGAACAATTTAGTGTACTTTTTTCAGCACAAAACATGAAGATTTCTTCCTGCTTCAGTATACATACTGTGATGTCTAAAGGGGTTTCTAAATCTTACTAAAGAACATCAATATCAACGCGTAAATACGCAATTCACATCTTCTAAATCTTAATAAGAACATCAATATCAACGCGTAAATACGCAATGCACATCTTCTAAATCTTACTAAAGAACATCAATATCAACGCGTAAATACGCAATTCACATCTTCTGAATGAAGTCCCCCGTTAAAAAAAAGTGTTTCGCATCAAATGGCATCATTTCGTCGGTGTCGAAATCAAATGAGAAATGAAAGTCTTGTCGCCGTATATTTATGTTTCCCACGACCCTTAGAAAACGTCATATTCTAAATAGACAATATTAATATGTACATACAAGTGTTACTGCATGGATGTGGGAAACTATTGTGTTTGGACTCGTCATACACAATAATTTTTCATGAACATGTAATAATCTATATTAGTTTATTTATCCATAATATCACAGTACAGATATTCGGTAGATCCATGATCCATGATCAGAAGGATAATTCCTCTATATAATAGTAAGCAAAGCTATGTGTCTATTTAGTTTGTATTTTATGAACGTTAAGTGTAGTGGAATCTACAAACTCGGCAAGATCAACAGTTCCATCCAGTCCTATTCAAATTACATACATATCATGGTATCTAAGCCACGGGACCATATAGGTGAACTATAATCTAAAATGGGACAAAAACGCCTAGCTAGAGGTAAGATTCTATCAGATATCTCCAATTGACAATGAATATGGTGTAGTCACTATTCTGAGTCAAATGTATATTGTTTCATGACGTCGATATTAAATCAAGTCCACTACCTAAATGTTTGGAAATAAAATAATTATCATCCGAATTGAGTACGGTTAGATGTACTCAGTCCAAATCAGAAGCTGGGCAATCAAAATGTGTTGACTCTAATATTAATGGAGAAAGCAATTACGAAAGGGTTATGCAGTTAAAACAAAAACAGAATTGTAATGAATTATAATGTAGAACGATTTTTTCCTTTTAGAATAATACATTCAGAATATTGCTTTGTTTATGAATATTAATAGTCACATATCAAATAACAATATACACATATCAAACAACAATATAAACATATCATACTATGAACATATATATAGATAAATAAACTGAGGCAATACATTATGGAGGTGAATCTTCTTTATCGACATGTTATGATAAATTAAAATTCTAGTGAATTCAACATACATATAACCAAAGACAACAACATCACAATTAAGCGTTTTCAAATCTTATATATTGTTTTAACTTACCGATTTACGTTAAGCGTTGTTTAAGAAGATACATATATACATACCTGATTTCACTCCATTTATTAGAAAAGCAATCGCGACAAACAAACCAGAACTGATACGAAGCATCTGGAAAACCATGTCTCAAGTAAAATTGTACCACACTTTTCAATGGAACATATATAGATGTAGTATATCTTTTTATCACATGACAATGCTTTTATCCGATGAAATATACCAACTGCGTATTTCTTTGTATATGACACGGGTAATATACACAATGGTTAATAACGTGTATCCGGTAAACATGAACATCACGATAGATGGACGAGGTAACACAACAATTGTCGGCCATGAAAATATATTTGTGGTTGATTAGTTAACAGTCTATTACGTATTACAAGTTGGAACTATTTTCTGACAGCAATAAACCGATTTTCGTTTTGTGTTTCGTCATGTGGTAAAAAGGATTTGACATTCGATGTCATTTCATAAGCTTTTATTAAACTCCTCAAGTAATTTGTATTAAGATCGACAAAGGCTTGCTTATACGCTTGTAGTACAGTACCATGTAAATAGTGTTTAACCCCGTGCATTACTGAGCCATGTAAATATTGTTTAACCCCGTGTATTACGGAACCATGCAAATATTGTTTAACCCCGTGTATTACGGCACCATGTAAATATTGTTTAACCCCGTGTATTACGGCACCATGTAAATATTGTTTAACCCCGTGTATTACGGAGCCATGTAAATATTGTTTAACCCCCGTGTTTATGGCGCCTTGTTTAACCCCGCGTATTACGGAGCCATGTAAATATTATTTAACCCCGTGTATTACGGCACCTTGTAACTATTGTGTAGCCCCGTGTATTACGGCACCTTGTAAATATTGTTTAGCCCCGTGTATTACGGCACCGTGTAAATATTGTTTAATCCCCGTGTATTACGGCACCGTGTAAATATTATTTAATCCCCGTGTTCATGGCACTTTGTAAATATTGTTTAAACCCGTGTATTATGGCGGTAAATATTATTTAAACCAGTATATCACGGCACCATGTAAATATTGTTTAATCACGTGTTTTACGGCACCTTGTTAATATTGTATAACCTCGTGTTTTATGGCACCTTGTAAATATTGTTACCCCGTGTATTACGGCACAATGTAAATATTGTTTAACCCCTTGTTTTACGGCACTTTGTAAATATTGTTTTGTTTAAACTCATGTTTTACGGCACCATGTAAATATTGTTTAAACTAGTATATCACGACACCATGTAAATATTGTTTAAACCACGTCTTTTACGGCACCTTGTTAATATTGTGTAACCCCGTGTTTTACGGCACCTTGTAAATATTGTTAAAACTCATGTTTTACGGCACCATGTAAATATTGTTTACACCTGTGTATTACGACAGTAAATAATGTTTAAACTCGTGTATTTTGGCACCATGTAAATAGTGTTTACACCTGTGTTTTACGGCACCTTGTAAATATTGTTTAAACTCATGTTTTACGGCACCATGTAAATATTGTTTAAACCTGTGTATTACGGCACCTTGTAAATATTATTTAAATCCGTGTATTGAGGCGGTAAATATTATTTAAACCAGTATATCACGGCACCATGTAAATATTGTTTAAACCACGTGTTTTACGACACCTTGTTAATATTGTTTAACTCCGTGTTTTACGGCACCTTGTAAATATTGTTTAACCCCGTGTTTTACGGCACCATGTAAAATTGTTTAACCCCGTGTTTTACTGCACTTTGTAAATATTGTTTAAACCTATGTATTACGGCACCTTGTAAATATTGTTTAAACCCGTGTATTACGGCACGATGTAAAATTGTTTAACCCCGTGTTTTACGGCACTTTGTAAATATTGTTTAACCCCCGTGTTTTACGGCACCTTGTAAATATTGTTTAATCCCTTGTTTTACTGCACCATGAATATATTGTTTAAACCCTTGTATTATGGCACCATGCAAATATTGTTTAAACCCTTGTTTTACGGCACCATGTAAATATTGTTTACACCTGTGTATTACGACAGTAAATAATGTTTAAACTCGTGTATTTCGGCGCCATGTATAATAGTGTTTATACCTGTGTATTACGGCACCATGTGAATGTTACTTAAAACCCGTATATTATGGCACGGTGTAAAACCTATATCCCCCTGAGACTGAATGCGTCGGTATGGATTAACCTGCACGGAGTGCGCAGGTTGATCTGGAACGATACATAACGAAGAGGCCATTATGTTGGTTTTCTAACGGAACGGCTAAAATGTGCAAATTAAGATTACGCTATTTGTGTCCGCCCACGAACATACGTACACTATGGTAGTGTTTAACAGTGAAAGTTCAAGTCAACCTGCACATATTCACCGCCTTATAAATCAAAGTACTGAAGTACTAAAATGCGGGGGATGTAGAAAACAGTGGAGCGTTCAATTAGATACATGGGGGCAACATGTAGAATTCATTATGTATTTATACATACTTATGAGCTCTTAGTAACCTTGAACATTTAATGTGATACACAGTATCATTAAAGTACAACGTGCATGGCGTGATGCCCTTTAGCAAGGCATATTTCCTAGCCTAGTACTGGTTTGTTTACCCAGGGATCATGAATAAATGAACTGTCGCCGTGATATAACTGAACTAATGTTGAAAGTATTTAGTCATATTTTAGCCACGCGTTTACTTACCGATGTGAATCATTGCTTTTTCTTAGCAGAATTTCACAAAACATGCTTTTAGAACCGACATAGCTACCGTGACTCGGCTCAAATCGAGAGATATAATGTTTAGGAAGTTAATGTCAACTAAACAGGTCTTGACTAACTGCCATTGTGTTCCGACTGAACAATCGTAAGTGGAAACGGAATGGGAAGTTAGCTTTGTTATATTTATATGCGTCTTCACTTTGTTAACAATGAAACAACGTGCAATTACTCATGATGAACACTAACCGAATGAGTAATTCGTGTCTTTTTAATTTTGTTATTTGTTGTGAGTATTGACCCGGATCAAATAAGCATGCTGCGCAGGTTTTCCCGGACAGACACTTTTCGCCTCCTGTGAACTCTCTGTTTCATGAATCATTACTCTACACATCTATCCCCTCAGACGAAATATGTCGGATTGAATTAGCATGCGCGAACTGCGCAGCCTGATCATGGTCGATTAATTACACAGAGACCACAATGTTGCTTTCTCGCGGGACAGCTCATATAGACTATAGTTGAAATCATTGTGTCAAAAGGAGAAGAAGCTACTCATCATGGGCAATTTCTGCAGTTGCCACACTCTTACTGAAGGTTGGGTGATACAGGTGCGTCACAAATTCATCTACTGTACTTGGTGATAAGGAGGTTCATACTTGTATCTCTGAGACTTGAGGCGGTATAGCCTATCATATATATTGCTCTATAAATGAGTATCAATATAATATGCGTAATTTCTACATTTGCCATGTTGTTTCTAAATTCGTCAGCAACACATACGTCACAATTGATCTACATGTTGGCGGGGGGGTTAAAGGCTATATCTCGGAGTCTGTGGGCGGTATGACGTGCCAAGTCCTGCCTCATACGTTCATTATGTTTCCATTTCTTCATTTCTACCTACATCACTTTGACTGGAAATACAGCTTAATATCACCAGAGAAGAATAGTGTTGTCAAGGTTTAATATTCTTTACTTGAGATATAGTCATAGGTATGTGACCAAATGTCATCTAACTCGTGACACTTGCGAAAGGTAAGGCATCGCCTACAAAATGCTCCCTTGTGACATTATTGTACTGTTTTTTATATATTATTTATACATGCGATCGAAACAAGCATTATACTTGTAATATGCCATTCGTGATGGGAATATACGATTAAGACCATAAATAATGATTAAGGTGACAAATATCACAACCATAAGTCCGCCATTTGCGATAATGGCGTGGTTTACGTGCGTACAGTCATAACTCGTCATGTTGTTAACAAATTGGTGAAATTCTATCGGTCAGAAAGCCCTTGTGCGATTTATAGCTCTATGTATGTCTTTGATTATCACTTGTTGTTATCGGCGGGTTTTTTAATAACTTGCCTCTGATGTGATAACAAAGTAGGAATAATAATGACACACAGTATATTTTCAACAGACGACTTTATAAACGTATTGGCACAAATAATAATAAGTGTTTTTAAATAAAGGTATATGTATTGAACAGAGCTAATTGTTTGCAGTCAAAAGGAGAAAATACTCGTTAAACGTAATTATGCTACAACACTAGTCTGCTGCAGATTGTTCAAATTGCGTCTACAATAAGAACATGTTTAAGACGGTTCGTCTTCCCCGCATTACGATGTCAACGTTACGTGCTAAAAGTTGTGTACACTATTGAATATCAACGTTTTATGTTGATGCATTATGTGTGCTAAATACTGTGTCTAATCTAGTGAAGTATGTTCTCTTTTGTCATCAATACGCGACTCTATGACCAACTGGTACTGTATGAAAGCGGATCTAGCCGTGCTATCTTGCAAACAAAAAAATGGGGGAAAATTGCGTTTAATGATAAGATTAGAGGGAGTTCCGTCTTCTAACTATAGAAGTTGTCGCTATCTTTGTCTTATAGGTGCCACGTCCATGGAATATTACCTTCTGTTGTTTAAGTTTTGGCAAAATTAATTTAGCACTATGTTTTCATAGAATATATCTATCTACCTATATTACCTGCTAATATAATATTAATACGCACGGAATTAAATGTAACAGCCTGTAGGAGTGAAACTGCATTCACGAAAATATGTTTTTTAAATATTCTGCTTCATTTGTGAAAACGTGTTACTCCTTTAAACAATTAGCGTTGGATTGGAGAACTACATTATAGTATTAGACATACTATAGTATACTTAAATACATGTCTAACAGTCGAGCAAAGCATTACGTTAATGATAAAGACATACTATAATATACTTTAATACACTGTCTAACAGTCGAGATTTCATTACGTTAATGATAAAGACATACTAGAATATACTTAAATACATGTCTAACAGTCGAGCATTACATAACGTTAATGATAAAGACATATTATAATATACTTTAATACACTGTCTAACAGTCGAGCATTTCATTACGTTAATGATAAAGACATACTATAATATACTTAAATACGTGTCTAACAGTGGAGCAATGCATTACGTTTATGATAAAGACATACTAGAATATACTTTAATGCATGTCTAACAGTGGAGCATTGTATTACGTTAATGATAAAGACATACTAGAATATACTTAAATACATGTCTAACAGTGGAGCATTGCATTACGTTAATGATAAAGACATACTAGAATATACTTTAATGCATGTCTAACAGTGGCAGCAATAGAAGACACGGAACAGCTGGAATACAGCCAGACATAAAACGGTTTGTATCAGCAATTTGACAAGCTCCTTACTAAAACAAATAAATCCGTGTCTAGTGTGAACATTCCCTACTTATCACCTCTCAACCGTGTATCAACCCTGACACCGCTTCCTTCCTCCATAGATAAAACCGGAATGCTCCATAGATAAAACCGGAATGCTCCATAGATAAAACCGGAATGCTCCATAGATAAAACCGGAATGCTCCAACCGGAATGCTCCATAGATAAAACCGGAATGCTCCATAGATAAAACCGGAATGCTATTATAATGTGAGCCGTCCCGCGAGAAAACAAACATTATGCATCTGCGTAATGTATCGACCAGATCAGCCTGCGCTATCAATGCAGACTGATCTGGGCCGACACATTCCGTCTCAGGGGCATATATGTATAGAGTAATGCTTCTTGATACAGAAAATCCACAGGAGGCGAAACGTGCACGGCATGCTTAGGCGGATCAGGGTCGACACTTTACGCATAGTCCACAATGTTGGTTTTCTCGCGGGACGGTTTATTTGTGTTATTATTGTATTCAGAGCTCTATGTAGTAGTAAAAGGAGTATTTCACTTGTTGGGACTTTTATTTCATCCTTAGCCATGTCCCACGTGCAGACGCTTTTTTAGAGCCTCTATAACAGATGACTTTTAAAAACATTGAGGCTAAAGGAAATAATGTTCATGATATTCTCCATTTTCCATACGTTCCAACTATTTTCAATAATTATACATTTATTGAAAGATTCTTTTTTAATTATTTGTCTACATGTTTTTAAAATCGTCAGCTGCAATTTATTGTATGTGGGAAAGCGGTTAAACGTATGACCCAAAAGAATGATTGATAAAGACGATTATTACCCACAATATGATGCTGTGTTAGGTTGATTAATTGATTGATTTATTGCTTGGGGTTTAACGCCGTTTTTAACAATTTCTCAGTCATATCACGGCGGTCACCTACTCGTGTGTTTCTTGGTTTTATCACACCAGTACTCCACACAGCAATCTTCCCAAGCAACTGGCTGCTTTTCCACATAGACTTAGCCCATTGAAAGTTTGTATTAAGATAGAAAGCATGTTGGCATTATACCTTATCGCTGGTTCAGATTATTTCGTGTTACCTACTCGGATATTGCCCCCTTGAAAACCAACATAGCTATTACACTTGTAGAAAGGAGAATATCGGTACATGCATTCAACGTTATCCAAATGGATACTGCTTTACAGACTTTTCGATGAAAACTTCTATAAGTAATTAACGAACAGTGCAGCACCAGATCAAATTGCGCAGATCTAAACTTCACTGACGCAGTTGAGGTACGCATCAAGTCCATATGTACATCGTTTTGGTGGTATTTTCAGACTTCATTTCTGGTCAATAAGTAACAACTTTTAACCGCATCTAACCTTGAAACTGATTTATGCCCATACGTTAGGTCATTAACAACGTCGGAGGTCTAAATTGACGTTACGGGTAAAGCCGAAGAATTCCGATTGCTGCCAACTGTACGAATTTCAAGACTCATAGCGTTACAATATAAGCCAATTTCTACTCTATGGGGGACATGTTTGTAGCTACAATATAAGCCAATTTCTACTCTATGGGGGACATGTTTGTAGCTACAATATAAGCCAATTTCTACTCTATGGGGGACATGTTTGTAGCTACAATATAAGCCAATTTCTACTCTATGGGGG
>JAUELF010244652.1:0-12308 GCA_031471495.1 Clinocardium nuttallii | reverse complement strand
TGAATATATTTTGTCAAAAAATGGAAAATCTCTATAATTGAATGGATAAGCTACTAAGAATGGAAAACATTGTGGCAAAAGGATAAATTGCTCTTTTTGAGCAATTTCTTCTTTTGTCTCTATGTTTTTAAAAAGCTGTCTGCTGCAGGGGCTTCAGAAAGCGTCTATATGAGGGAAAGGGTTAAACCTTTTCCTGCATATAGTCGTCTCTGCAACAGGCAACTTTTGAAATCATTGTTGCAAACTTCACCATTTGCCACAATCATTTCAACTCTATTCAATAATCATACCATCATTTTCAGAGATTTTCTATATTTTGGACTTGATCATTTCAAAGACAACATTGTGTCAAAATGAAAATTCACTGACCATGAGCATTTTCTTTTTTTACTACAATGTTTTCAAAAGATTCATCAAAATTAAACAGTACCCTTATTATTAAAGAAACCTTGATTGATGAATAAAAGATCAATTGGAAATATACATTTGATACACAGTCGATATCATGTTCTACCAAGTTGCCAAAAATCTTCTAAATTATTTACCCTTTCAAATCACAACAGATTTGCATCAAACGACTGAATATATACATGTAGGCTAAGATATTGAAAATCTGTATAAATATTTAATAGTTTAAAATATTGTGGCAAAAGGAGAAATTGCTCATAATAATCTATTTTTGTTTATCCATCAGCAACAGTGATTTCAAGTCGTCTGCTGTAGGTGTGTCAGAATCCATCTCATGTGGGAAAAGGTTAACCCTTTCCCTCATACGACAATTCTGCAGCAGACGACTAACCCTTTCCCTGATATGACAATTCTGCAGCAGACGACTTTAATTAAACATATTTTGTCGAAAAAGAAAAATCTCTAAAATTGAATGGATAACCTATGACTCAGAGTTGAAAACATTGTGGCAAAAGGAGAAATTGCATGTTTTTTGCAATTTCTTCTTTTGTCACTATGTTTTCAAAAAGCTGTCTACTGCAGAGGTGTCAGATATAGATATAGTGTCTATATGAGGGAAAGGGTTAAATTAGTGCTTGCCCTAGACTGGTCCTAACGTTTGACCTTGCTTTTGTAGGAATTGAACTTGGGTCCAATAAATAATGAGGCAGAAATTCTATCTCTTAGCCAGGGTCCAATAAATAATGAGGCAGACATTATATCCCTTAACCAATGACATCACCTGTTGATAAATTATAGTTACTGACCAAACTTTACACTTTTGCACCAGACAACTCATGAAAACAGTGAGAAAAGCAGAAGTGGCTAAAAACTAAAAAAAATTCCTCTTCTCACATTGTTTTCAACTCCATATATAATTTTCTCTCTGTATTTCAGAAGTTTCCAAATCCAATTATTTCAAATTGGGTGACTTGAAAATATTATTTGAGGGAAAGGTTTAAATCAATCTATACTTGTTTGTGTTCCAGTGAATGCCCTACCTCCCATACTCCAGGGACAACAACATCAAGAATGGACACCACATCCTACTCGCCCAGTAGCTATATCCCTGGCTCCTCACCCAAATCCAGTCAAATGAAAGAAGCAATGGAAATTTTAAAATCATCCCCTAAAGCTTCAAGCCCTCTAGACTTCCTTCAAAATCCATTTGGCGGGAATAATTTTGATTTTACAGCATCTAATGAAGCAGATGTGAAAAGAGGTGGTAGTGAAGAGTTTTCTGTTCTTTCTCAAAGCAATGATCTGTGGGGAAGTGGTAGTGAAGAGATTACAGCAGGGGATGATGAATCAGAGGATGATGAAAGTGGGTCTTTTAGTTGTTTAGGAACTCCAAAATTAAGTGAATTTCAACTTGAAGATTCGTTTGGCGTTGAGTTTGTTCTCAGTGATAGTGAACTATCGAACACTAGGAGTACAAACTTTTCCAATAGAAACATTCCATTCACAAGTAAATTATCAAATCATACAAGCAATAAAATAGATGACATTGATGAAGACTCGGTACAAATTGTGTTTGAAGATTCTGGATGTGCTGACAAAAGCTCCAAGGAATCGTCTTCTGGTAATGATTACCATGTGATAAAAACTGACCAATCAGAGCAAAGATCAGACAATTGTGATGCCAAAAGTAGCCCTGCATTATCTATAGGCAAAACAAATAGATCTAGAACACATTCCAGATCACATTCTAAAGACTACACAAAACTGACATATGAAAAAGAAGGGAAGAATATTGATCAAGAAAAGGGAGGCAATTCATCTGAAGGGTTAGCTCCCTTACCAAAGCTTTATTTATTCATTCAAATGCAGTTGTGTAAACAAGAAACTCTAAAAGACTGGCTAGCATTGAACACACTAAACAGGGACAGACATATGGTACTGGACATCTTTGATCAAATGACATCAGCCATAGAGTATGTGCATGAACTGGGACTTATGCACAGAGATTTAAAGGTAAATACCGGCAATTATACCAGATTACCCTGATTAACCCTTTCCCTCATAAAGACGCTTTCTGACAGCTCTGCAGCAGACAGCTTTTTGAAAACATAGTGACAAAAGAAGAAATTGCTCAAAACAAGCAATTCTCCTTTTGCCACAATGTTTTCCACTTTTAATCATAGGTTATCCATTCAATTATAGAGATTTTCTATTTTTTGACAAAATATGTTTTTAGTCGTCTGCTGCAGAATTGTCTTATGAGGGAAAGGGTTAACATTGTATCCAAAGCCATGTACGGCAGATTTGTTGTAGGTCAAAAAAGGACTAAGAAGATCCTCCTACCTGTGGTCTTGTGACAATTTGCATACAAATATTGTGACATTGTCGTTATCTTCACTTTGGCTTGTGACATTGAACGTACCACCTGTTTTAACAGAAAATAGAACTGACATAAACAATTTACCTGATATGACACATGTATTGTAGCGTATTGCTTCTCATCTATGTCCCTGCTTTTACCCTTTCCCACTTGCACATGCATTTTGACACATTAAACCATTTCCCTCATATAGACGCTTTCTGACGGCTCTGCAGCAGACAGCTTTTTGAAAACATAGTGACAAAAGAAGAAATGGCCCAAACAAGCAATTTCTCCTTTTGCCACAATGTTTTCCACTTTTAGTCATAGGTTATCCATTTAATTATAGTGATTTTCTATTTTTTTTACAAAATATGTTCAAAGTCATCTGCTGCAGAATTGTAGTATGAGAGAAAGGATTAAAAGCAGACAATTTATGAAAACAGTGTAGCGAAAAAGAGAAATTGACCATTCTTTTGCAACTATATTTCAACTCTATTATTTTAAATTAAACTTTTATCCTAAGATATATTTGTAGATTTTGTCTGCTGCATATTTGTTGTATATGGGGAAATGTTTAAACTATTTGAGGCAAAACGCAAACACCTGATTTGAAGTTTTTCTTGTTGAAAACATTGTCGGAAACCTTGAGCAATATCTGCTTTTTTCACAATGTTTTCAAAACCTGTCTGCTGCAGATCCAGTGAAAGTGGTTTGAATCAGGAAAAGGATTTACCCCTTGTTTCCTTCACTGGTTTTAATTTCATAGACAAAATTCATTTTATATAATGTTTTCAAAGCAGACAACCTTATGACCTTAATAACAGAAAAGTCTTTAGGAGACATTTTTTAAGAAATATTTTGATAAAATTATAGATTAAGACTCAACAAGACCCCTAGATTAAACGACCAGTTTCATCAAGATGGTTTAATAAACGTGGCTTGTAGAGGGTTCACAAATCTTTCTCTTAAATCTAGCCTAGTTTTTGACCGACGTGATCTATTTTTAAACTTGCATTCCATAAAAAGACAAACACCCTCACATTGCTCAAGTTAAAACTGCAACATCTCGTGTCCAAAAGGTTTTTAAACCTGGCAGTACCCATATTTCAATTCAGCTTAGCCATAACAAGGACAACATTTTATCATTTTGGAGTAAAAAATGCAGCCATTTAAGGCGCCATCACACTTATTTCGAATCAGCAGGAATCAGCCAAAATGGAAAAAAAATGAAAAATTCGAACCACATTCGGGCTGGAAATCCAAATTGACCAATATTCTGCACACTCCCGAGTGTATATGCTTTCGAATGCAGTTGGAACACAGAAGGAATACTTAAAACGCTGTTAGGAGGCAGGAAGAATAATACGAACACCCTTCGATTGCCGTAAAAATGCATTTCGACTGCTGTAGGAATACTCCCCGAAAAGTCACGGATAGGGTATAAAAAAAATACATAAACATTCTTGGTGGATTCTAAGTGGTTTGCGATTTCGATTTTCCCACGAACTGTATAGGAATGTTTCAAATGTTTTTTGAAGCCAGTAAGAATACTAAGAATGCAACTAGAATGTTGTTACATGTTCAAAACCTTCGAGAGGGCCACAAGCATGTGCAAGAATGTGCCCGAAGGTTAGGAATGTATTAAGAATGCGATACGACTTTACGAATGAACTTAGAATCGGCCGGAATGTACGAAAAACTTTTATTTCAACGGCATTCCGGCTAATTCTGCCTCAGTGTGACTAGGGTATACATAAGAGAGTTGAAAATATTGTGGCTTATACCCTAGTCACACTGAGGCGGATCTAGCCGGAATGCCGTTGGAATGAAAAAAATGTTCGTACATTCCGGCCGATTCGAAGTTCATTCGTATCGCATGCTTAATACATTCCTAACCTTTGCTCACATTATTGTGGCCCGCTTGAAAGTTTTGAACATGTTCAAAACTTTCGATGTGCATTCGAAGTGGAAAAAATATCGAACGGCATTCGGAGTGTATTCCAACAGCATTCTAGTTGTATTCTTAGTATTCTTACTGGCTTCCAACAACATTCGAAATATTCCTTTACAGTTCGAGGAAATCGCAAACCACTTCGAATCCACCCAGAATATTTATGTAAGTTTTTTATACCCAATCCGTGACTTCGGGGAGTATTCCTACAGCAGTCGAAATGCATTTTTACGACAATCGAAGGGCGTATTATTCTTCCTGCCTCCTAACAGCGTTTTAAGTATTCCTTCTGTGTTACAACTGCATTTGAACTGCATTCGAAAGCATATACACTCGGAGTGTGCAGAATGTTGGTCCATTTTGACTTCCAGCCCGAATGTGGTTCGAATTTTTCATTTTTTTCATTGTTTTCCATTCCGGCTGATTCCTGCCGATTCGAAATAATTGTGATGGGGCCTTACCAGAAATTGCTCTTTTTCAGCAATTCACAGTGCTTTTAAAAATATTGTATCAGAGCGTCCGAACGCGTCTATATCTAGAAAAGGGTTATCTCGTCAAAAGACGTTAGAAATTAATTTGTCATTACGTGAGAGCTTAATCACAACGGACTGCCAATCAGACAACTGAGAAGAGGCAATTGTTATTTCTTTGACGATTCTTCTCTTCATTCATTAAAACATCTATAGTGGATACTATAATTAATCGTCTCACATAAGGTGTTGATGTCCAATAAGGAATTAAATCATGAGAAATACCTATTGGATCAAGCTTTGGTCAAATCGATAAAGATTTCCTGTTGTTGTATTTGATTCCTCTAATGTCCGTGTATGTTTTACTAGCAAGGTGCCTGATCCATGTACAGATGATTAACCGATTTGTATGACGTCTAATGTGATAGTGTGCAATATGTCCATCGTCGGTCCTTCTTTCCGTTTGTGTGTAAAATGAGTAATTGGGAAATTAAAGTGTGGATGCTATATACAGGAATTTGCTATACACGCGTGGGCTTAAGCGCATGTTTTACTGTATAAGTCTAACCAGAATATTCAATGTCCGTCTATTTGTTATATGGACTATTCTTACTTTCGTTTGAAATACTTCTGCTTGGAGCCAATCTTACTGTATAGAAATGATTGACTTCCGGAGATGCAATAAGAACATAAAATCGCCCATATTGACAGTTCTGATCATGTTACAGTGAGTGCAATGAGAAGGGTCGCAATAACATACGAACACTTTCACAACTAATGTAGATGCTATCAATTATGTATGACAAACGTGCGAGAGTTTATAAATGTCAATGTATTCTTACTGTAACACCGGTCACCTGCCAACCTCGGTTTAATGGAGCAATTTGTTTCGAGTCGACGAATATATCGAGTTAATACTCTCTGACCACTACAAGACATTAAATATGAATGCGATCCATCACGAGAAGTATCAGAAAGTTGTCAAAGGGCGACCTCTGTCTATAGCATCAGACCAGACGCGTGTGATCATTTAATACTCACAACCTCCTGTCTGAAAGAGATCATACATGAGCCGTTCCTCTAGAAAACCAACACTATTGTCTCTGCGTAATGTATTGAACCAGATCAACTTGCGCAGTCCGCTAATCCGGGACGACACATTCCGTCTCAGGGCGATAGCGGTATAGAGTAATGAATAGAGTAATAATAATAACAGAAAATCCACATGATGCGAATCATATATGTCCGGGTTAGACTGCGTCGCACTCTTAGGCTGATTTTGAACGATACTCTACGCAGAGTCCATACTGTTGGCTTTCTCAGTAGCAAAACCGTCATTTGAAATGTATCCATGTCAACAGGACGTTTGTCTTATCATTGCGAGTATTGACCTATTCATAATTGAGATGGTGTATGACATAGGTATACGTAGACTTTTGTAAACAGTTTAGGTGAACTACACTGTTCACATATTACTTACACGAGCTTCTACGCATATGGTGTAATCAGTTGGACAATATGAACCTACACAGTTTATAAATGCCAACTTGTAAATTATCCCATGTACCAGTTCATATAGCCCTGATTAGGAACCGCACGTCTGCAATTAACCCTTTTCCACATAAAACTAATCTGCAGCAGACGACTTTGAAAACATGGCGACCAATACCTGAACCCCCCCCCTCCATAAAATATAGCTTAATTGTTTACTAAAGTTGAAAACATTGTTGCCAAATGAGAAATTACTCATCATGAGCAATTTCGCCTATGGCCACTATGTTTTCAAAAATCGTCTGCTACTATCAAAGTGCGTCTGCAGGTAGGAAAGGGTTAATATTTCACTATCGATTTCTGCTGCCTTACAAAGAGACATTACCACTTTGCAGAGAACATAAAACATGTCTGAACCAGTTTGTAATACAGTTTATGCCTTTTATCATGACTTTTACCATGTTAATTATAAAAGTTAATAACATATAATTACATACCGTGAATAATATAGAAATAACGGGGGATTATGTCCTAATAAATAAGTTTAATCAGTAAATTTATCACATTATAAGTTTCATGTATCCTTCTCAGTATGTCACTAATAAATGCGTGTTATATTTGATTATTGTGTGTTTTGAATATAAAATGTTCTTCTATTGTAAACGCACATGATGTAGGACAACCTTCAAATGGTTTAGGTTTTCTTCTCTTACAGATTTCCGAAGTCATTCGAAATGTTTACTTATTTGTATTATAGTGAAAAGATATCTAATTGCAAGTGCGAAAGTGATAACAATTGATGATTCTTTCTGTGGACTAGCAACGTGGCAACATATCGGTAAAACTGCCTTATATGAGCCCTCCCGCGAGAAAACCAACATTGTGGACTATGCGTAAAGCACCGAACCGGATCCGTCTAATCATGCTGCACAGGCCTACCCGGATAGACACTTTTCGCCCCATGTGGATGTTCTGTTTCAAGAATCATCACTCTATACCTCTATCCCTATAAGACGGAATGTGTTGGCCTTGATTAGAGACCATAATGTTGGTGTTCTCTTGAAATGGCTCAATAATGTAAAATGTCTATTAAGATTTTAAGATTTGGGGATGTAAATACTCACGAACAAGTATCGTAATTATATAGTTGTGCGGTACGTCAGGAAACCCGATCTCATCGTTAACATAGTCCCCCGAGTTGCACAAAGAGGGAGGCTGCTTGGAGCATGCACTGTTCTCAGAAAACCAACGGTAAGACATTGACGACCAGTGTATAAGCAGATCCGTCAGTGTATTCAGGCAGTCTGATCTGGTTATGTACTGTTTGTCATACAAGTTTTCAAAGATCTTTTGCAAAGCAGTATCCATCTGGTCCCTTAATCAGTGATGTCCAGCAAGGTCTGCGTCGACATGCGCAATAATAACATTAACGTTTCTTTTCCCAAAGCGTGACTAGAATGTTCTAGCCTAGAATTATAGCATAGTAAGCTGTCTGTTGTTTTCATACCTAGAGATTATCGAGCAATGAAGATTCGTAAAAACTATGTAGTCAGTAATAGCCAAGCGATGAGTGACGCCTCTTTTTACTATGTTTCAGGTGTAGCCGTAACGTCCAGTACTTTCACAATTACCGCCATGAGTCTGGACCGTTGTTTATCTATCCTTCATCCAATGAAATTCCGAAGTCTTCGTACCTCGAGAAACGTTCGCATACTTATCTTGATCTTGTGGTTTGCCGCCATGATTATCATGTTGCCTTTGTTGTTTGTGAACCAGACGAGATCTCAACAAGTTTTAACCCTAGTGACTGTCACGTGTACCGAGGCATGGGACTCAGTACACCATAAACGGATATATGACTTTGCTCTGCTGTTTATTGTTTGCTTAATTCCTGCTCAGATTGTCGTGGTTTCATATATACTCATGGGTAAGCGTCTATGGGTCACAGATGCTCAATTAAGAGGAAACGGAAGTGACGATACGAAGTTCATACATACAGGAAGTAGATCAGAAAAGGGAAGAGGAAATGACTCAATTCGTTCCAGTCGCAGGAGAACAGCCAAAATGTGTATTGTAGTTTCGATAGTGTTTGTCGTCTGCTGGCTCCCGTATTATTCTGTACATATATATCTGGATTTTAAACGAGACTTTGAAGCGGTTGACATCATATACTACGTGAGTCTGCTTATAGGACACCTGCACTGTATTACGAACCCTATATTATACTGTTTTATGCACAAGGCCTTCCGTCATTGTGTCATGAGAATCTTGCCATGTTGGAAGTCCAGGTTTCTACGCGAGGGGTCCTTATATGGCACGGTGAGTATATTTGCGCCTTACTCTTTGGAAAGGTACAACTTTCTGAACGGTGAAGTTTACAATACACCAAATAAATTTCTTCTTTGTGTTCATGTAAATCGACAAGTTTCAATCCTCAAATGTTACACTTTCTAAGCGTTTCTCATTTAGAGCAACATATATCATTGCATAGAGTTACCTCATAGCTTTAAAACAATCCAAAGAAAATGTGGAGTCATGCATTATGCAAGAAAGAACTCATGAGGCGAAAATGCTTACCGTTATTTTGGACCAAAACCGATCTTAAGCATTCTCTACTTTCACTTGCAAAGAAAGGTCAAAATACTAAAAGTGATCAAATCAATCATTTCCAGTGCATCCTATACACATTCAAAATGCATTAAACTCAATGTCATATATTCAATACATTCTGGTGATGGTAAACATTCATTTCTACGCAAACAAAGTTTTTTAGGGACTATAGTACATCAATAGATCAGCAAGTCAGCGGATGTATTTAGCGTAATTTAACCTGTAGGTTCTCAGTTCAATTCTGGGTCCAATTCCACCAACCTTACCTAGCGCTAAGTAATACTTAAAATATTTAAAGGCACATTTAATCAGTGTTGTATCCCTAATAGTTTGTGAAACATGAATGACGGAATGCATTTAGTACTAAGTATTAAGTTGACATAAATAGTAACCTTGCTGAATTACAATACATGGACACGTGCTATCTAGTACACCTACTCAGATTTATAATAATCTGCACATGTTGATGATAGATCCTTATAAGCGCGTGTAAGTAATATGATTTTGGATAACCGTGCATATTTTGATAGGGATGTACGGCTCATTTGATAGATTTGTTCTATTAACGTGCTTAGAATGTTAACCAATTATCACCTTGAGCATGTATGCCAAGGATAAACAATGCCATTAATGACTGAAATAACAACAACAGTAGAATACGGGGTAAAGACAATCCGGTGATATTTGTTTTGATTAGATTTATGTTTAATTGTATCCCCATATCAAATACAATTAACAAATCTAAAATTCGATCATGAAAGGGGAAGACCAATGCTGCATAGCCTGGAAAGCCTACTAAGCTAGCGATTTAAGACATATGTTTGGTAACGTTGTCATACGGAAATCTCGTAATTGTTGGATAAATTGACGTTTTAGAGGAGTTGCACAAACTCGGCATATCAATAATAAATCAGATTCGGAACAAACCGTCAAATACGTATGAGCCGTTCCACAAGAAAACCATCATTGTTGACTTTGCGTGAAGTATCGACCCGGATCAGCTTAAGCACGGCGCGCAGTCTAACCCGGATATACACTTTTCGCCTCCTGTGGATTGTTTGCTTCATGGGTCTTCTATATACCACTATCCCCATGAGACAGAATGTGTCGGCCCGGACCAGCCTGTGCGAACTGTGCAAGCTGATCTGGGTAGAAACATTACGCAGAGGCCATACTGTTGGTTTTCTCGTGGAACGATTCATGTATATGTTTTTATTTCATGTGTATGGTAACAGTGTTCGAATCCGCCGTGGTCGAGTGATTAGCGTCGGGGATTTGGAACCTGGTGTATCAGGTTCGATACCCAGCCGCGGCACTACGGTCATGGTGAAGTGTCCTTGGGCAAGGCACATTTTCTAGCCTAGTACTGGTTTGTTTACCCAGTGATCATGAATAAGTGAACTGTCGCCGTGATATAACTGAAATGATGTTGAAACGGCGTAAAACCCCTACAAAACAAAAAATGGTAACACTGTTCTTACTTCAAGGTTATCTGAGAGACGCTCTTCGAAAATCAACCTTAAGTTATTATAGCTATTATACGTATGTCCGGGTTAGCCTGAACGGCATGATTAGGCTGATCCGGGTCGATTCTTTACGCAGAGACCACAGTGTTGGTTTTCTGGCGTGACGGATTATATACCCAGTTAAAGGTTTTTTTTAAATAAGTGCATTGAATGATCAGAATGCACAAAATGTATCAATCAACACTATTTATAGGAAAATCAGGAGGGACAACCTAAATGACCCTCATTGGCAACCTTCACCCGTTGTTGATACGAAATATTAGACAAATATTGATAAAAGTCCATCTCAAGACAGAGACTTAAATATTATAACGTCATATCCCGAATAAGTCAACAAGGTTACAGTACTTGAATAGATCTCTGTACATATGATCTCTCTTCCATTTTCTAAGTGTTCACCTGAATGATTTTGTTTCTACCGTTAAATAGAAAAAAACTGCCAGGCTGTCAACTTTATATCCGTAGTAATAGTATCCTATTTTATATCCAGACGAAATCGAAATATTTGACCTATATATATACCGCGGATGATCGCCAAGTATGGAACTATCTGAACATTAATTCTGTCAAATAATCTTCCTGGTTGGACGGTAAATAGTTTATAGGCCATATATCAACCGATGCGAACAATAACTGTCAAATACACCATAAACTGGTCAATATCAGAGTCAACATAAGACGTTTCCATTCTTAATAAGGACAATATAAAACGTATAAGCTTGGGTAATAATGAAAGAATGCTTACTTGCTGAAATTTGTTTCTGAGAGATTCCATACCGCACGTTATAACTATGATAATGTTGAAGGCAGTATTTAACACAAGACTATGATAAGCACTACTTTCGATTCTTAGTTATCCGGTCTTGTCACATAGTTGATAGTAATTGGTATATATATTTGGCGCTAATGGTTGTGGGGTTAGAATTATGACTCACTGGACTCAATGGACATGTAGTACTTGTAACTTACCATGGAAAATGCCCTGATGAAACTAAACTACTAGAGCTACACTTACACTCTTTCGTCAACATTTGAACCATCCCGCGAGAAAACTAACAGTGTGTACTCTGCGTATCGACCCGGATCAGCCTAAGCATGCCGTGCAGGCTAACCCGGACATACCTCTTTTTTTCTTTTCTTTTTTCATCCTCCCTCATACCTTACAGTTAATGTGTTTTAGTAAGTCTTTGTTAGTATATATGAGGTTAATGGTATGAATAAATAAATCATGCATCAGTGGTCGGTCTTATTAAACAAAGATTATTGTTATACACGTGTAATAAAGTTATACATTTACATGTTGGGAAAAGGAGGCTTTAAAAAAAATAGCAGAAAAACAAACAAACAAAAAGAAATAAAAAACATGAATTTTCCTGTTTGTTATACGAATATAAATCTACATCTGAAGTAAAGGGTGGTTTTGAAACATATATCTTACAATTGTCCAGCTTTCTTTATCTGATTCTGCTTGTCTTGTGCAATCGTAAATA
>JAUELF010244641.1:0-12310 GCA_031471495.1 Clinocardium nuttallii | reverse complement strand
CCCCTTGAATTTCTCATACATTACTGTGTCAGGCACCAGCTGGGGGTATTCATCACCTTCAGTGATATTTCTAGTTTGGATATGGAATAAAGAGACTTCTGTGATAAGATTGGTCTGAGGAGGCTCAGTGTTAATAATATGCATAATAACTCATTTCATCAAGGATGGCTTTTAACTTTGGATCCTCGCACAGTAGAAAACATTTGTAAAATGTTCCGTTTTTAAGCATTTGATCTCAAGTTTCATTGTTAACCATTTCCCATATATGGCAAATCTGCAGCAGACGACTTCGAAAGATTCTAGGCAAATCATTAGTATATGTCTATAAATAAATGTATAATTATGAAATAGAGTTGAAAACATTGTTGTAAAAAAACCATGTTTTCAAACATTGTCTGCTGCAGATTCATCAAAATGTGTCTGCAAGTAGAAAAAAGTTAAATGCTTTCTAGTCATGTGATCCTGTAAGTCTTATTTGGCCATTAGCATTTTATCATAAATGAACAACCTAAGTGTAAGTTTAGATTAGCTTCAACATTTTACATCTTGATCTTGTTCTACTGAACGAGTAAAAAAAGTTATATGCAAGTATATGGACAAAATAACTTAACCCTTTTCCTCATACAACAATTCTGCAGCAGATGACTCTGAACATATTTTGTCGAAGCATAGAAAATCCCAATAATTTAATGGATAACCTATTACTAAAATTGGAAAACATTGTGGCAAAAGGTGAAAAAGCTTGTTTTAAGCAATTTCTTCTTTTATCACTGTTTTCAAAAAGCTGTCTGCTACAGAGGCGTCAGAAAGCATCCATATGAGGGAAAGAGTTAAGAACTATGACATAAACATGTGTGAAGAGAAGTCGGCATGAACAAAGTACTTAAGCCTTACCCGCATACAACAAATCTGCAATGGAAGACTTTAAAAACATATAGGAGAAAAATTGAATTTCTCTACAAATGAAAGAACTACTAGTATTGAATAAGTTTGAAAACATTGTGGCAAATGGAGAAATTGCTCATTATGAGCTATTGCACCTTTTGCCACAATAATTTCAAAAGTTGTCTGATGCAGAGGCATCAGAAAGTTTCTGTATTTTGGAAAGGGTTAACAAACTGCTTGGTCCAATGGTGGGATTTGAATTTCACAACTTGCAAAGACTTATGTACTGGTATACATCCGTTGAAAAACAGAACTTTCTTGAAATTCTCTCCGATACTGTTCAACCATCATTCATTACCTCTTTGAAAGTGGTACTGATTGACTCTATTTACCAAGGCAATCTGTGTTTTTAAGAAAATGTCATTTATTAGTTATTAAGGGCATGTGGATATTAATCTAGTATTTGATCCTTTTTATCATTACTTTTTACCAACTTTTTTGTATTGGAAAACAAATCTAACACCAATTTGAATCAATTACAGACATTTTTCAATGTGTAGCTTTTGGAACAAAACTATTACTCATATTTATTGCCCTGTCTCACAAATTGTTGGATTTTATTTAAATGAAAGCACAAGGAACTGTAAAACATGAACATATTTTGTCTGAAAAAAAATAAGACTTGCACAAAGTTAAGCTCAACAAAATGCTATGTACAAAATGAGAAAACAATAATACACATTTAATTTGAAACACTGTTTAAGATGAGAACACCACTGGATCGAATATAATTGGAAGTTTTTAATTATTTCTGTTACGCCTGTTGACATATGACTTGATACAAGACGTGAGTTTGTCCATATGTTTGTTAGAGTTACAGTATTTCCGAAGTTAGAATGGTGTCCTCACAAAAACCTTGCATTGTACCCAATATACTGTATATTATCTAAAAGGAAGTAACTAATGTCAAAAGCCATAGCTGCCATGTTTATGATTTGACTCATCTTTGTAGACGGCATTGTTAGAAATGCAACTTTATGCAGTCAATGTTTCCGTGGTAAAACCGGTTCAATGCTGTAGAAAGTTTCTTCATTTGGATGATTTACATTTATGTTGGTATACCTATATTCATTGTGAGCTTCACATAAAGTAATTGAGAGGCCTCCTGATAAGGACAATTTGAAGGAAAGAAATGCAGCGTCAATGTCGTCCCAAAAATAATTCGGTAAATGATGTGCTGATTGGAGCTTGCGAGGTGGAATACAGGAATATATTAAGTCACTACTGTTGGATAACAATCTACCATTTCAGTCTTGGTCTGAACATATATTAATTTGCCCTTATGGTTCTATAGATTATATACAAATTTGGGACAGTATTTAAAGGTCAATAAGCTGCAAAGGTACCATATAATTGTAGCAAAAGAATTTTCATGGGAGATAGTGAACATTTTGTAAATTTGTTCCTGTTTTAATTTTCTTTTTGTATTCATAACAAAATGATATGGTTTATTATTTTGTTTCCATTCTATTATGAAATAGAAGTTTTTAGTTTTATGTCCAGTTATTCCAATTTCAAAAGAAATACAGTACATATTATTATTATTATTTGTTTGGAAAATTATCAGGTTAAGGAGCGAATTTCTGGCCCTATATCGACTTTGGTAATTTTAATTTGATGTTACTGGCAGGAGAATTTTTGATCCAAGGAAATTTAGGGATTAAATTAAGTGCTTTGTTTATCAGAGAGGATATTTAATATTTCTTTAACATAGCAATTGCATACATAAACAAAAGAAGCTGTATGAGATATTTGCAATAACTGAAGTGTTGTAAATGTGGTTAAGCTCACATCTAATTTTACAGTGTTCTCTGTTGAGGGAATTAAGTAATATACATTTCATAAGACTTTATTGGGGGGAAAAGTGCATATTAATTGTACACCTTATTATATTTTGCATCATTTGAGTTTTTATATAAATCTTTTCAGAGAAAAATTGCATGTAAAAAGTTTTGTTTTTTTTGTTTTTTTTGCTAGTTCAAGTAAATAGTTAATGTAGTTGTTTATAATTGGTGTTTGATTGTGTTTTCTATTTCTACTTTATGTTTTAACATCTCACAATATGTGAATATTTGTTATACATGGTTTGCATATCATGAACAAAGTTTTGAAATAAAACCTTGAAAAGTTGCTTCTACATTATTTATTATGTCCCACACTCTTCTTTTGATGACATCCTCACAATGGCCTCTCTCAAAAATTCCTTCAATTTTTAGCTCACTTGGCTGTCAGTCAATCAGTTGAGCTTGTGTCATATCAAATTGTATGTTTTGCATTGTCTTTTTTATTCAAACAACTTTTCCTCTGCAACCACTGGGCCAATTGGTATGACATTTACATGTGTCATAGGAAGCATCCTCCCAATGTCCTTTCTTCTTTCAAATTGATCACCGTGAATAGCTCACCTTGAGCACTTAATACCAAGGCGAGCTAAAAACTTTAAAAATCATGTTCCTTGAGTGACCGACCATACACATGACTCCTTTAAGCCATTATGATTGGTAAAATAAATGTTCACATTGGCCTTATATGGATAAAGCGATATCTTTCATAATATTCTCTTTTGAAAATATGTGGTTGATTTTCAAACAATTTTGTAAAAATTGGATTGGATTGGTCAAAAAACATTGCTTCCAGTGGGGGGGGACAATATTTGGCTATATAGCAAACTTTACACACATTTTCTAACATCTTTTGTTTTATTCAGGTTTTAAGCCATTTTCAACATTATTTCAGTCATATCGAGCAACAGTTCACTTATTTATGATCCCAGGATAAATAAACCAGTACTAGGCTAGGAAATTTGCATTGCCTCAGGGTACTTCACCATGACCATCATCATAGATGTTGACCCTTCTGACAACAGATTGCTATTGGTGCCTTTAAAGCAGACAAACATTTAAAAACATTGTAGCTAAAAAATAGCATTTGTTCCTAGGATGACTAGTTATAAAAGACATATGCATCAAACGGTAGGTATATTGCATCTTCACAGTGAAGCGAAACTGGGTCTCTTGTTTTACCTTCAAATGAGACCTTGACCTTTGAGTCCTGAAGTATTACCATCTCGTCATGGTTAACATTTTTTAAAAGTTCCAACAAACACTTCTTTATCCATGAATACCCTTCACATGGTTCTTGTAAAGTGGTGCACCCTCCCCTTGAACAAATCATCAGTTTGGAAAAAATGGAATTTATTTCATGATGTTCTGATCTTGAACCCTTTCCCTCATACAACAATTCTGCAGCAGACGACTTGAAGCATATTTTGTCAAAAAATAGATAATCTCTAACTGAATGGATAACTTATGACTAAAAGTGGAAAACATTGTGGCAATTTCTTCTTTTGTCACTATGTTTTCAAAAGGCCGTCTGCTGCAGAGGCGTCAGAAAGCGTCTATATGAGGGAAAGGGTTAAGGTAGTACTAGCTCTTCCAATAACACCATATTCAATAATGTGTCCAGGGTTGATTGAAAATTGATTGATGCATCTAGAAGTAATAGCCCGAGTCAATGGTAACCTGTCATGTTGGTGTTAGCTTCACCACTGTAGTGGGAGATTGCCGGTTCAATCCCTGGCTAGGTCATAAAAATGGCAATAATGGGTTTCCCTCCTTTGCACTGAGATTGAGGGTTAAGCATTATGACCGACTGGCTGCCATCAGGATAAATGGACCGGTGGAACTGAAACATTCCTGCGATAAAACTGAAGTAACAAACAAATCATGATAGTTGCAAGTTGGTATGACAATATTTTCTTTTCTGAAAAATACTGGTCTATATCTTTACCTTGGAGTTCACAAAGTGTGTTCAAGCCATTCTCCAAAAACAAAGTTGCTAGATAACAGGGTCTGGGTTTCCTTAACCTTCTCGAAAATACAGAGGATTTCTGACACCTCAGCAGCTGTTTTAAACTGGCAATAACTCCTTTTACCACAATGTTTTCAGCTGCTGTCAATTATTCTACTTTAATTTAATAATATATATTTATGCCCCCTTTCAAAGGAGGGGTATATTGCTTTGCACATGTCCGAGTGATAACTCAACAATGCCTTGAACTACGGTCCTCAAACTTGACATGGAGGTTGGGCCATAAGATGAACCCTATTTATTTTGAGGTCATTGGGTCAAGGTCACAGTAACCTTGAACACAAAAACCTTTTTTAAGCTCGTCCAAGTGAACACTCAAATGCTTGGACCTATGGTCCTCAAACTTGATGTGGAGGTTGGGCCTGACCAGTAGATGAACCCTATTTCTTTTAGGTCATTGGGTCAAAGTGACCTTGAACACAAAAACCTTTTTTAAGCTTGTCCAAGTGATAACTCAACAATGCATGGACCTATGGTTGTCAAACTTCATGTGGAGGATGGGCCTGACCAGTAGATGAACCCAATTTATTTTGAGGTCAAAGGTCAAGGTCACAGTGACTTAAGTTTGTCCGAGTGATAACTCAACAATGTCTAGACCTATGGTCCTCAAACTTGACATGGATGTTTGGCCGGACCAGTAAATGAACCCTATTTATTTTGAGGTCAAAGGTCAAGGTTACAGTGACCTTTAACACATAAACCTTGTCAGAGTGATAACTGGATGGCCCTCAAACTTGACATGAAAGCTGGGGGTGACTAGTAGATGACCCCCATTGATTTTGAGGTAATTTGGTAAAAAATTGTCCAAATATTCCTGACAACATGGCACTCAGGGGTGCATAATGTTTGACAAACATCTCTTGTTTCCATATATTTGCCTAGAACTTTTCAAAGATGTCTGCTGCAAATTTGATGTATGTGAGAGAGTGTTAAATGCCTAAATTGGGAAATTCTTTTTAAATCGCAAGTAAGATTACAAAATAATATATTTTCCCCTTGTGTTGCTTAGTAACAGTACAAACTTTCAAACTATCCTCTGAATCCATGAGCAAAATTTCAACTTTCAAATTTCTTAACCCTTTCCCTCATATAGACGCTTTCTGACGCCTCTGCAGCAGACGGCCTTTTTGAAAACAGTGTGACAAAAGAAGAAATTGCACAAAACGTGCAATTTTTCCTTTTGACACAATGTTTTCCACTTTTAGTCATAGGTCATCCATTCAATTAAAGAGATTTACTATTTTTTGACAAAATATGTTAAAAGTCGTCTGCTGCAGAATTGTCGTATGAGGGAAAGGGTTAACTCTTTATCATATACAACAAGCATGCAGAAGACAACTATGAAATCATCTCAACAAAAATAGGGTTCCTGTAACTGATGGTTTCAATATTTAATAAATTGGAAATGTTGTGATAAAAGGAGAAATTGCTTGTTTTTGGCAATTACTCCTTTGGCAAAATGTTTTCAAAAATTGGTAGCTGACAGAGATGTCAAAAAGTGTCTATATACATGTGGGAATGGGTTAAATGACTGTCAACCAAGATTGTTCTAGCCTTTTTAATATACCGACATAGCTTGTTGGTATAACTACAGCTGTTGATTCAGTGGTCTTGAGTGTGAATCCTAGCTAGGCTACTCATTCTATATTTAGATTGACAAAAGGTTAAAATGAGAGGAAGGTATACTTATTGCAAGGAAAGAATGTCATGTGACAAAATCCTGGAAATACATTAGTTCATGTGAATATGCCATGATATGACATATATTGTAAACAAGCGAGTTTGAAAGAACACATGTTATGTGCAAGTAAGTCACAATGTGACCTCTCAAGAGTGCCCAAAGTGAACGCCAACACTCGTCTGATTTTTTTTAGTCAAAAAGGGGGAATTACTGAGTAATAATTAAAGCCAGAGTTGTGCGAGACACGAATATTGTTGGAACATGTTATGAGGTAAGGTTATCACAATGCTACAACTAATTTGTTGAAAACTCAAAGAATTGAAAACAAACTTCAATTTAATCATTGTAAATCTTGTTTAATCCTTTCCCTCATACGACAATTCTGCAGCAGACGACTGAACAAATTTATTCAAAAAGTAGAAAATCTCTATAATTAAATGGATAACCTATGTATGTATATTGTTTTTTATGGTGCATCGACAGCTAAGGTCATTTAGCGCGCAATTAAATTCAATTATTCATGATCCCTGGGTAAACAAACCAGTACTAGGCTAGAGGATAACCTATGACTAAAAGTGGAATACATTGTGGCAAAAGGAGACATTGCTTGTTTTGAGCAATTTCTTCTTTCGTCACTATGTTTTCAAAAAGCTGTCTGCTGCAGAGGCGTCAGAAATTGCTATGTGAGGGAAAGGGTTAATACTTTAATTAATCTAGGCAAACTAATTCCCTATATATATGATTGTATATTGAAAACATTGTGGCAAAATGAGAAATTATTCATAATGAGCCATTTCTCCTTGTGTCATGACGTTTTCAAATCTGCTCCAGAGGCGTCTGTATGTAAAAAGGGTTAAATATCCATAATGAGTCGAGTCAAATACAAAAATTAATCAGTTTGGCCAAATTTGATGTTCACCAATTTGAAAGTCACTACTGGGTATCGCTTTAATTTCCATATTATCAGTTGCTGTCACCGTCTGAGTGCTTTCACCATATGGAATATATCTTGCAGCAGTTAAAACAGTGTATTGTTGTGATCCTATAGTAGTACAATAATCTGAAGTGTGGTTCTCAAATTGTTCTTGAGGTTTAAGTGAATCCGACTGGGACATTCCGTCGGAACCAATATAAGTATTAGGATCTTGTTGTGCATGTAATTGAGAATCACATATATCTGGAGGCATGTTTTGTGGTTCTACAAAATGAATGTCCACCACTATCCGGGACTCCTCCTCCGTATCACCTTGACTTAAACTATCACCTTCTACATGAACATATTGCCGCAGTTCATTGTGTCCTCTGAGTTCAGGTTGACCTTGATTGTCTGTCACAATGTTGTAATCACGTAAATGTTTGGCGGGGATATCCATTCCTCTACCAACCTGTACATTCTGTGTTGGATGAGATTTTACACTGGTGTGTGGTATGCTTTGGATGGAATAACTTGTTAAGTCGCTTTCACTGTGATGTTCGTCGTTATGTTGTTTGAGCTTGACCTGACTTCTGAAGGACTTTTTACACACGGTGCACTTTGGTACCTGTCCTGTGTGTACATTAAGGTGTTTACGGTAATTACTTTTATCGCTGTAACGTTTATCACAAATATCACACTTGAATTCCTTTTTCATCATATGAACGGTTGCTACATGCTTGTCTAGTTTGTTCTTAATACCAAATTGTTTCTTGCATAAATGACATTCTAGAATGGCCACATTGTTAACCATCTGAGACGGTGAAACATGACCTTTCGATATAAGGTGATGTCTGAAAGATATTTGTGTTTTGAACTCTTTTGAACATACTAGACAACGTAATGTGAGTTTAGTGTTGGGGACAGTTTCATTGTTATGGCAATTTTTCTTATGTTGGAACAGCCCGCTTCGTTGTTTATATGATTGGCCACAAATTTCACATTGGTACTTCATGTCCTTTGTATGCATATCTTTGTGATTCAACAGGGCCTTCTTACCTCGAAATTCTTTATCGCACACCTCACATTTTTGTGGTTGGCCTAGCTTATGCTTCCATTCCAAATGGGCCTTTAGTACATTTTTATAAAGAAATCCTTTACCACACAATCTGCATGAGTATTGCTCATTTTCATTCAAGTAATTTTTATGACGTGTCAGTTTGTGCCGTTTCAAGAATAATCTACTCGGAAATACGTCCTCACAATCTCCTATATCACACGTCGTTTTCTGTTTATGATAAACTTGATGTTTTCTCATCAATTCCTCTGACCTGTATTTCTTTTTACACAAATGGCAGTGATGTAACCTTGGCAACTTCTGTTGGTGTATCTGCTCTATATGACGCTTTAACGTAGATTTTCTAACAAATTTCTTATCACACTGACTACATATCCAGTTCCCATCTGCACACGAGTTCAAGTTATCCAGCCCAACTTCACCTAGATTATGCTCTATAATATGTTGTTTCATTTGTGAATATGTTAGTAGGACGGCGTTGCATAACTGACAATGATACTCCAGTAAATGATGACTAACAAGATGGTCTCTACAGTGAGAAACACTATTCAATATCACATCACAATGCTTGCATTTGATTGGCTGTCCCGGCTCTAGCCAGTGATATTTAGTTTCTATCTCAGCAATATCATACCTAATGTCCCTGTATACAGTTCTTGTATTGTTCTGTAATGATTGTATGTTTTGTTTCACACAGTTATGTTTCAATAAATACATTTCAGGTAGGATTATATCACATTTACTACATGTTACCGTTTTACATTCAAGAATGGTTTTGTGCGTTTCATGGTGACTCGTTAGCAAACTTTTATCCAATTTCACATTGCAAAGGTCACAGGTATAAGTATTATTCACACACTCTGATTCAGTACTTGTTGAATTATTATAAAAATTGACAATTCTATCTATTAAATCTTCAGAGTCGATGTTGTTTGTATCTTTGCTGTTAACTAATCTAACATTTAGTTTGTCACCTGTCTTAATATTTTGCACTTGACTTAAGTAATCAATCAATTTATAACAATGTTTATTCCCTTTCCGTAACTTTACACTCTGTCCCATTGTTTGGCTATCAGTTGATAGTTCTGAGGATCCAGGCAAATTTTCATCACATAAACCAAACTTATCTGTGTACATTGGACCAACGGTATTATCGTCAGTTTTATTTCTATCAGTGCCTATTCCATCGTGCTGTGCTACTATTTTTGTATCACTGGCCGACTCCATTGACTGGTTTTCTTTTTCTATTGCTGGTAGCACAATATTGTCGTTTGTTGATTCATCAGAATCCCAGTCTGAAAATAATCAAAAAATTAATACAAGACTGCCTTGGTTCAACATGCCAAACCTGCAATTTGACCCATCATCCAAAATTGTGCCATATATTTCAAATTTAATTGATGTCTAGAAAAGTTCAGTCCAAACAAGCATTTAAAATATTTCTCTATCTTCATTGTTTAATAGTTTTGACTACACATTTTCAAAGTCATTTGCTGAAAAATTGTTGTATGTGGGATGAGGTGAGCTCCAAACTAAGCTATTAGAAAACTTTTTTTTCACTTTAACCCTTTAACCCTTTTTGACCTACCGACACATTTTGATGCAATAACATTAGACTACTTTTAAAAACATTGAGGCCAAAGGTGAAATTGCTCAAGATTAGCAATTTCTCCTTTGGCAACAATGATTTAAACTTTACATTACATTTGAGATATCTTTGATGGAGATTTTTCAGGTTTTTGTCACTATGTTTTCAAAGTCGTCTACTGCAGTTCTGTACATGCATCAGCATTCATAAGTTACTTTCAAACTTTCAATTTTCATATTAACTTTTTCCCACAAACAGACGCTTTCAGACACCTCTGTAGCAGACGACTTTATGAAAACATGGCGACAAATTTTTTTTTTTTGCTTAAAACAAGAAATTTTCCCTTTTGTCACCATGTTTTCAACTCTATTCAATTATTGTACTTTCATTTAAAGGGAGTTTCTAAATAAATTTGGCTATGTTTTCAAAGTCGTCTGCTGCGGATTTGTTGTATGTGGGAAAGTGTTAAAAGCTCAATGGTAAATAAAATCAACATTAATAACTATATGTACACACATTTTTGACAATGAGGAGCATTTTAAGTCCTTTTCAACTCTTAGTAATCATGTACATGTATTCCAGACTACCGGTACCCTTTTTTAAAATTTACTCATTATCCTTTTTCCTCTTTAATACAGGTGCAATTTGATGAGTCTACAGCAGGCCACTTTTTTGAAAACATTAAGGCAAAAGGAGAAATAACTTGTAATAAGCTGTAACTGATCCTTTTTGCAACAATATCTTTAACTTTACGCAATAAATTGTGTTGTTTTTTTATCCATTTAACCCTTTCCCTCATAAAGACGCTTTCTGACTCCTCTGCAGCAGACAGCTTTTTAAAAACACAGAGACACAAGAAGTAACTGCACAAAATATGCAATTTCTCCTTTTTCCCACAATGTTTTCCACTTTAAGTCATAGGTTATCCATTAAATTATAGAGATTTTCTATATTTTGACAAAAAACAGTTCAAAGTCGTCTGCTGCAGAATTGTCGTATGGGGGGAAGGTTAAAAAAGTCAATACAACAGAATCAACAAAGTAATAACAGAGATCTATATACAGGGTTTATTACATATCGTAGTTTGATTCTTCAACCCTATGTTGTTAATCCTCAAAAGAGGCCCAGGGAAGATAATATGAGGAAAAGACCAGTTTACACCTCCTATCTAGGCCTTTTCCTACCAGCAGACACATCTTTAATGGACAACATTTGAAAGCATTGTTGCAAAAGGACAAATTGCTCATATTGACGATAATTGAGCAGTTTCACCTTTTTCAAGTCTATTCAATTGTTACGCATACAATTTAATTTAAAGTGAATGTCCATATTAATGTCCCCCCTCCCCTGCCCCCAAAGTTTGTTTCAAAATAAAAAGTATAAAAAAACCTTTACCATTACAAAACTGTAAGAATTCTGATTGGAATAGGCTATTCTTTTCTAAGAACTTGCGGCCCTTTTCTGAAGCACTCTGGTATGTCCAAGAATTGCTTGTACTAGCAAGTAGAATAACTATCTCAATACCATTGTTGTTTAAGTCTTTTTTCTGAAAAACAAAGAATCTTTTTATTGAACCTTTACCTCATACAAACTTTTGACACCTAAGCAGCAAACAACTTTTGAAAATATTATGAAACAAGAGAGCAATGATGGCCCAATATCTGTTATCTGATAAATGCAATGTAATATTTCATGCCAACCATAATAACTTGATCATTCTACTGTCAGATATGCTATTGCATGAGGCCTAAGAGGAAACTCCATTGTTACAAGGCATATGTTTTTCCTCTTTTTTTTACAAAACAGATGGCTCTCAATATATCAAATCAGGTATTTGTATTACATTGATTGCATTGAAAACATTATAGAAATAACAATTACTTGTGAATGTTGAGTTGTATAATTTTGTACACATATTTTAAAAAATGTTGCCGCAAATGAAGCAATTACTCCTTTTTAACCAGGTATTTGTATTATATTGATTGCATTGAAAACATTTTAGAAATAACAAGTTACTTGTGGATGTTGAGTTGTATAATTTTGTACACATATTTTAAAAAATGTTGCTGCAAATGAAGCAATTTCTCCTTTTTAACCAGGTTTCTAACAAATATGAAACCAGGCCCCAAATTTATAAAAGTTTAATCTGTACTCAGAATTTGTGCTCAAGTATATGATTAGTCAGAAGCAAATTCGTTCTCCAAATTGACCAATCAGAAGCCTTCCTTGGAGCAT
>JAUELF010244631.1:529-12312 GCA_031471495.1 Clinocardium nuttallii | reverse complement strand
CATAGGCAAAATAATATTTTAGTAGAATTGTAGTACCCGTGAGAGTTCGGGGAAAAAAGTAGTCATCTACGGCACTTCAGGTAGTGGCATTTACTCTATAACTCATGTGACGTCATCAATTTGGTATATGGAGGAAGAAATGTAGTGTTCAACTTAGTGCGTGTAAATTGTAAACAAGCTTGAAATCAAGCCAACGTGACATTATCGATGTCAACTCGAACAGCCTATGATAGTATTCAACCCTTTCCCTCATACGACAAGTATGCAGCAGACAGCTTTTTGAAAACATAGTGACAAAAGAAGATACAATAAAGACCTGATTTTGAATCTTTATCCAAAATAAGGTTTTATTTAAATTAATAATAATTAGACCAAGTTATTGGGTAATATTGACTTAACAAAAGCAAATTATATAAGTTTTCACTGTCATTTTATCGATTATATTTAATAAAAGGTTTAATTTTAAACAAGTAGTCAGTGTCATATTAAATTGCAAAACAAACAAATCATGAATAAATCAGATGCTTTTTGTTTACATATATACATGTATATATCTCAGTAAAACAATCTCACTTATACTGAACAAACTGGTGATGTAGCAACACAATATGTGTCTTACATATTAAGTATATGTAAAGATAAACAGAACAAAACAAAATTATGATTAGTTTAACCGTATATAGTGTAATGTCATTCCGTATTGAATAATGCATTGGTTTCAATAGCCATACCGATACGTCTGATAACTATCTGAAATGACCCGTTTGTCAAACACTATCCTATAGTCTTTATCTTGGCTAGTTGTTACAATACGACAGTTAATCTGGTCGCGCACAATTTTATGTTTATCCTTTAGAGTTATACTACGGACACTTGCGCCTTTCACCATGTCACAAATGGTGTCAAAGTTCACTGATAAAGCGTTCTTAAAATTTAATGAAATGCCTCGAACTTTACAAATAGTATTTATGCCATCTTTGCCAGGTTTTGATATATTGTACGCATAGTTCTTTGGTCCAGCAGCTACAAAGGATAATATTTTGTTATTTGGAGTCTCATCTGTTAAATCGACGAGAACAACACATAAGGGTGGTTCCCACTCATATCCTTTGGTCGTAAATACAACATAATATGTGTCAGCATACAAGGCCCTGGTTCCTAGCTTTTCCAAATATGAGTATAATTTTGATCGGGCCTGTGCGGTTGTGTAAGCTGCGAGTACTACGTGTGTCCTGCCAGATGCTTCCACAAACTCGTCAGTGTTTCTCCATCTCATCTCCACCATTTCGTCTGTTACACATTTTACGTCAGTCACTTCTTGCTTGTCGCTAGTCAGAAGTTCAAAATGCACTGCTGGGTCCGTAACATACTCTACTTGAAGCATGTATGGTATTTGGCCGAATTTACCCCCAAAACTGAAACAAATGGTTAACGTAAGATTTAAGCAAGCTAAGACGATTTTTCGTTTATAAAATTATACGAAAATGTAACAAAATTGTTTTTCTTTTATTTTGATATAAGTATGAATGTAAATATTATAAATTTTACAAACATAAATTAAACATTTTCATTGATAAAGATCATTTCACGTTTTTATTCAACCGCAAAATATCATTTTGTTTAGTAAATAAAAGTATCTTATGTACCTATTCAACATCAGCTTGGCGAGTGCTCTAAGTCCTTTGTTCTTCTGTATATTTGGTTACTCCAGTAAAATACCATCCCTGTTATGGTACTGACGAATATATGCTTGTTTGTTTTCCTCTGTACAACACCAATCAGGCCAACCATCTGCTTCCTGCTTCAATTTCAGAAACTTGTTGACATATCCAGTGAAGAGGCCGCCTTGTTTAAGCTTTTGATCGTATTGTTCTACTTTTTCAAAATGCCACACCTCGTATATACGTAAAATTGCGTATCCCATGTCTAAGGCTTTCTTTATTTCATCCGTGACCCATGTTCCTACTAAAGCTCTTTCTGTTGATGTGTGTTCGCAACATGCTTGTTGTTTTGATTCCGCACAGGTTTTGCAAAGCGTGAAGAGAAGTTTGCCGTTGATTTTTAATGGTAGTACAGGAATATGCAACTTACGAGGTGGTAGTACTACGCATTTGATTAAACCTTCATAGTTTGATATTTTGTCAAAGTTTTCAGTGATGATTTGTGGATGTCCAATTACAGCCTTTCCCGTCTTATTAATGAACGGATATAAGGACGTAACATCGTAGTAATTTATTTTTGTATTTTCTGATGCCTCTGTGTACAACTTAAAGGCTTCTGTTCTTCCACCATAGAATGCATCTCGGGGTTCTAAAGGCGTTACTATATCTGTTTGATTAACGATATCTCTAATACGTTCGTTCTCTGCGATTTCTTTATCGAATTCACACTCCCATTTACACCTGTAAATGTATCCTTCATTTTCGACGTATCTTTGTTTATCTAGTGTCTCTTCAAGTAAGTTCCCCATAGTTATATTTCTAATGGGATTTATTGTTTTTCCGGAATAACACTTTGGACAGCCATGCCAAAAGCACCCATGATATTCTAAGACCACTTTTTCAGTTTCAGTTTCATAATACCCATCTGCTTTGTAAGGTCCTATCATTTTCTCTCCTCCATTTCTTGCATATTGTATATAGCGCCTGCCTGTTACTGCCATGTACTGAATCCACTGAAGTGCCTTTATTGACTGTTTGTCTTCGGGACAATATCCTTGTGCTGGAATGATACCAATTGTATCTGACTCTAAAAACTGTGTTCTGAAAACCAGATTGCACGCTGATGCAATAGTGATGCAACTTGCAATGGGGTCGATACCTTGGTCCGCCATGCCTGACGAAGTCATGTTCATGAATAGACTCCTAAATTTTAAACAACATCGTCGCAAGATATCAACATCCGATTTGCAGTAGTTAAGTAATTCCTCTCGGAAATTGAACGGGTCATTCTCATGGAGTTTGTACCATTCTAAAAATACCTCCCTGTCTTTCTCCTTCATGGCATTATGATTGTAATACTGTAGATCTGGAAGATGTGATAACATAGCATCTTGGTTTTCTTTTCTGTTAAACAAATGTGGGAAATACCCTTTTGTGAGCTCCTTAATACCAAACATTTCTGGTAACTTTGAAAGAGCTGCTGGTAAAAAATTGAGGGAATCAATCATCCGTATTTTGCAGGCAGGTACTTCTACTGACATGTTCTTCGCTCCATTTGGTATGACCTTTGGTAAAATACCATTCTGGTACAGGTATTTTAAGACAGGATATGAATCATATCCTTTGAAATTATGACATAGAACTGTTGCATTTGTATTTTGCTCAGAGAATAGCCATCTGCAGAAATCATTTACAGTCTGATTTCCTGAAAATATAATTTCGTTTGGACCACAGTAGTTGCAATTACTTTTTGAAGTGACATCAGTTTGCAAGCAAGCTGTACATACTTTATGAACCACACATAAATTTGGCTGATGCTCAAATGAACCACATAATGATCGGGAACAATGTTGACATTTTCCGGTTTGGGAATCCATTTTAAATCCATCTTCACATTGAATTTGATCGTCTTGCGTACACTCTAAGTCATAAAAGATATAGGTTTGTCCGTGAGGGTCTTCAAATTTAGACTGTTTGTTGTTTGTTCCTTTTGAGATAAGTTCTGTTCCCGATTGTATAGGTATCATGTAGCATTTGTGGTCCTCATCAAAATAATCTTTGCACGTCTTACAGTAAACTTCGCCGCAAACGTGATCTTTCTTATGCATTTTTTTGTTGATGGTTTGACCACAGAGCCGACATCTGTAATACGAACTGCATGTTGAATTTCCTGATGTTGTTGACGCTTTATGAAGATCGAAACACATCTTTCCCTGAAAATATCTATTACAGTCAGGGCAATGTTCCCATGGTAAATCTTCCTTATCATGAATTTTATGGCAGGAATGACAGATGTTATTGCATTTATGCCGTTCTTTATGATCGTATCCTTTTTGGCATTTTACGCAAAAATAATTTTTGCTCAGAAAAGCTGGCATGCTTGTGATTATATCATAATGATCATCATGACTGTATAAGTAAATGTGTTTGTCAGCCTCTGGTCCTTGATAGATAATAGCATTGAAGTGCTCCTTTGAAACTACAAATATCTGGTAGTCTTTCATCACTATCTGGAACGCTTTAATTTCTGCAATACCACAAGCACCAACTTCAACATTAGCCAATTCATGTAGTTGAAGAGCGAGTTGACGTTGCGGCTCAAAACCCTTTCTTATGTTTTCCCACTTGTCGTGTTTTTCTAACTTTGCTTTAGCTGTAACTAGAGCTCTTGCACAACACATGTTGTCGTTGTTTTTAATTCTTAGTATACATTTTTTTATCTTCAACATTTTGTCTATGTTGACGAAGGGATATCGCTTCCTACCTTCACCATTTGGAATTTTCACATGTGTCAACTGAATTTCCAATGAACTATCTAGGACAAATTGCTCATAAGACTGAAGAACTCGTTCAATCTCTGATAAAAACCGTTGTGTTGTAAGTTCTGAACGTTTCATAAATGGCAATGAAATAGGAAAGTCTAACTCGGGGCATTCAACCGATAGTCTTACTAAATCGTTTGATGCAATAAACTGTGTTATATTTTCTAATAGAGACTGAAATATTCTTTGTAACGAAGTCAGTATATTTCTCAATTGTCTGACTTCTAAATCCCTAAAGGTAACTCTATAATGTGTAGCATTTGTCTGGAACTTATGAATTCTTGTCTCGTTCACTTTTGTTAATGAGTAAAACTCTCCTGGAGTATCATATTTAGTTATCCTTCGAACTTTTGGCTTTGATGACCCTGGTTGCTCCGTACTGTCAGCTGGTCTTTTCATTCCGCCACCTATCTGGTGACTGTGTTCATCTGGTTCTGCATTTTCCACATTAGCTCTTGTATCATTTCTTATTTGGTGATGCTCCTGTTCGTGCCTAGAAAGGCTGTCTAGCCGACTAAACATTTTCCCACACACAGTGCATTGTGGTTGGTTTTCATCGTTATGCCTGGCAAAATGTCAATCCAGATTATCCTTTCTTCCAAACCTCTTTTGGCATATTTGACAAGAAAATTCATTTCGGTGTCCTAATAAACGGAAATGCTGTAATAACAAACTTTGCTTTGTGAATGATGCCGCACATTGGTTGCAGCTATACTGCCTTGGCATCTTCTTTGTCCTTCTATCCATAGTCAAACTGCAAATAGAAATACGTCGATTTTAATGATAAACATTTCGGTAGATGTGATAGTCATGTTTGAGTATACACTTGTATTGTTTTCGTTCACATTAAGAATCATTTATCAGGAATCAAACACACATAACATGACATACAATTTTAATTTACACGTTATAACATACACATATAAAGCTAAAACAACTATCATTTAATGAAAACTATTCTATTTCAAATGTGCACTTAAAGTCAAAGAAAATAAAAAATATAGTAATAAAGCTGTTGAAACAATGTAAGAGGTGAAACAAAAATTGTACCTTGTTTCTCCCCCTTGAGATGAATCTCCAAATCTTCAAACAGCACGTTACACTCTTCCCTGGTCACAATTTTCATAGACAACAATTCGATGTTCACTCCTTGCCTGCCAAACTGAAAAGAAAATAGTTTTTCTTTGAGAATATATTATTGATAGAAATCAAGTTTTGCGCATGCGCATAGGGTGGGTATTTGATTGGTTGTAAAAACTTTGTTTAATACAAAATGTAAAATAAAGTGAATGCTTCATTTGGTTCCTGACAACTGAGCTTGAAGGATGTATTCTACAAATTGTCCCGACTGTCACCAGGAATTCTCGAGGAGAGACGCGATGTTAAGACACTCTCAACAAAAACACACTGATTCATATCAATCATTGCCACCACTGGGGGCGACACCACCACCATCACCCCACCACCCCAACACCACTGGAGGTGACACCACTACAACTGGGAGTGACACCACCACCACCACCACTCGATGTGACACCATCACCACTGTATGTGACACCACCACCACCGGACGTGACACCGCCAATGGTACTCCAACACCCCTTTACAATGATGATTTCTGGACCCACAGGTAATGCAGTGGTTCTATTTACGATTTCATTCTTTAAGTTCCGACATTTATATATATATGATTATGATTTTGATATAAAGACTGGTACTTCGTCATACATTTCAGCATGCGGGAAAACGACGTTTGTCAGAGATATGTTGCAGCATAACGATACAAGAATACAGCCCACAATACAGAAAATAGTGTGGCTGTATAAAAGATGGCAACCACTCTATGATACCATTAGAGCGATGGTAAGCCCTCCAGTAACATTTATGCAGGGAATTCCTACAGAATTGGACGAGGACGATTTCTTTGACTCGAAAGTTAACAATTTGTTAATAATGGACGATATGATGTCTGTGAGTGCAAAAGACACACGAATCACAGAACTATTTACTGAAGGATCCCATCATAGGTCGTTATCAGTTATGTCGATCAATCAGAACATGTTTGCAAGCAAGGACCCAACTCAGAGAAGAAATTGTCATTACCTTGTGTTATACAACAATCCTATTGACAAACAAACAGTTATGACATTAGCGCGACAGATGTATCCTGACAAAGCACACCTATTTATGAAATCGTTTAACAAAGCGACAAGGAATCCATATACATATCTTTTAGTGGATTTAAAACCGTTCACTCTAGAGAACAAAAGATTGGTATCTAATACAGAATGGACCAATCAGGATCAGGAATACAAAATTAAATCTTTAAAAGAGGGAATCAGTGACACAATAGTTCATTCAATGTTTGGACGTAGCAGTGTGCACATCGAAAAACCTCTGCAATATAAACAACAAGTGGATGTATTAACCGAAAACATGCCAGAAAACGCCTGTGACGATTGTGGACTTTTATTTGATTCTGCTCACGATGTACAGAGACATGTCAAAAGAGGATGGTGTCCTGAAAATAATATGCCACCCTTAAAGAAGCAGAAAATTGATGACACGATTGACAACGTAGATGAGGATGAAAATGTTGAAGAAAATGAAGGATTTTGTCAACTTTGGAAAGGAGCTCAAAGATATAATGAAGGCAAATTCGACAACTTTTTCAATCAAATAGTGGCTGATGGCGAAACTGAGGAATACGCTAGAGACACGGCAGAAGAGCGCACAAAACCGTACGATGAGAAGTTGTTTTTCTCAAAATATGAGAATTTATTAAACAATTATATGTTTCCTCTTGAAGACAACGTACTGCACAAAAAGGTATTGGCGTATGTAAAAACATTACTGACAAAGGGTGTAAACCAAACCACTGCTATCAAGAGAAGTGTCAGAAGATATAAAAGAGAGTTCCAATACTTGTTTGAAAAGGAGGAATCGGATGACGAAGACAGTAATGATGAAATCGATGAATCTGAGTCAGAAAGTGATTAAATACTAAATCATTGATAACTATCTGTTCATTATTACTTGACAGTTGAACAGAGAAGAAACAAGTATGGCTCCCTGGGAAGATTATTTAAAGAAAATATATTACGATCCTTCACATCCAGCAAGTTTTGCCGGACCTCAGAAGTTATACAAAATCGTTAAAAGTGAAGGAAAATATAATATTGGAATGCATAGAATTAGGAAGTTTCTTCACAACCAAGAAAGTTATAGTCTTCACAAACCAGTAAGAAGGCGTTTCTCAAGAAATCATGTGGTCAGTGCGGGTATAAATGACCTTTGGATGGCTGATCTTATTGATATGGTCAAATATGAAAAATGGAACAAAGGTTACAAGTACATTTTACTTGTTATTGACACATTCTCCAAATATGTGTGGGTGAGACCTATGAAGAATAAGACGGGCGAAGGTGTGGCAGCAGAATTCCAAGACATATTTAAAATGTCTGGCAAAACCCCAACAAAACTGATTACAGATAAAGGTATTTTAAATTTATGTTCTTGCATGCTTTATTCGTGATCTGATAAATTTTAGTAAATATACGGTTTTTCCCCTAATGTTATAATTTAATTTTGTTTAACCATCAATATAGGATCATTTCAGCCTCAGAATATATATAATATATATTAATGTGACTTTGTTATAAATGTTTCAGGTCAAGAGTTTCGTGCTAAAAAGGTACAAGATGTCATGAAGAAAAATGATGTTGCCTATTTCCCCACACAAAATGAGACAAAGGCCTCTGTCTCAGAACGGGTCATAAAGACGATAAAGTCGAAGATCAGCCGATATTTAACGTTTGAAGATGATTACACCTATCTACCCATACTTCAAGACATTGTTCAAAGTTATAACAAAACATTTCATAGAACGATTGGAACAGCACCTATCAATGTGAATGCCAACAACGAAGAGGAAATTAGATTATCGACCTACTTTTCACAGAACAAGTCGCGTGTGAAATCAGAGACAAATGAACTCAAACGTTTCAAATATAAGATAGGCGATCATGTCAGGATTACGTACTTAAAGAATGTATTTACTCGTGCTTATGATCAAACTTACTCTGGAGAGGTGTTCGTGATTTCAAAGCGCTATCATAGAGGCGTATTGTCAATATACAGACTAATTGATTTGCAGAATGAAGACATTAGAGGCACTTTCTATGAAAGTGAGCTGCAAAAAAGTAGACTATGATGAAAATACAAGCTTTAAAATTGATAAAATTATTAAAACAAAGGGAAAAGGACTCAATAAACAATTACTGGTGAAATGGAAGCACTATCCAAACCGCTTCAATAGTTGGATTAAAGCAACTGATATACAGTGACATATTATTACATGCTAGCTTTGACATTCATAGTATAAACATATTTAACTTTTTTTTTTTACTTATATTCAAATGCTTATGTGTTTTATCTTGATTTTCTTTTCTTGTTCAAAATGTAAATGTATCATATATTATGTTCTCCTTTTTGTATGCATATACTTTGTAAATAAACTGTTAAAACTGTAATAATTTTCTTTTACATGCCTCCCTATTTATTAAATTACATGTACAGCGTTAATATACATATACAATAAGTATATCACTACTACATCGTGAAGTAAAATATTACCTATATATATTACCTTTTTGAAGGCTGTAAGTAAGCCAACGTTACTATACATGTAGAACGTAAAATACACACGAAATAGCTTCAATATAATAAGGTTAACTTCACTTAATTTTATCAAAAATGACAGTAAAAGTAACAAAATAATTCACAATTCATTGAACCAGAAAACTAATGTAATGATTATGCATACAGCTTTTAATATATAGAAAAGGAGAAACTCATAGAAACGTTTACAATTTGATATGCGAGTTAATAGTAAAATAAATAGATTAGTTATTGTAAGTATTCTTTAAATGAATTTGATTTGGCGAAATATTAGTGTTCCTAAATGCTTTGTTTTGTTTCCTAACGTTACTTGCTATGATAATGCACGATATAAACATTCAACAGCAAAATCAAAAGGAAATAATACTGAAATTCTCTTTGTAAAAGAAACAGTCAATGCCACAAAAGGGCTTTCAGTTTGATCGTGGAATTAAAACGATGTTTTAACTGTGGTGCTGATTAAGATGATAAGATACTTTAAGAAAAAAAAACAAAGATACAATTCTTTGAACCACTATGACAAATTGGCAATAACTATTACGTAGCACAGTGTTATCATTTCTCACTTAACGAATTTCTGAAAGTCATAGCTATCAAAACAACTCTTTTATCATAAATGTGTATAAATAAAAATTCTTACCTTAAAAGAACTTCATAACATAAATTTACAGCATACAATAACACCAGCCGATCCTTCGTATAAACTACCCGTTATGAATTTTGAAACTACCGCCAAGTTAATATATGTATTATCAAGCAAGTGATATGCTTGACAAAATTCATGAATAACCACCTTGTGTAACGTATGACATTCTTTTATCATATTACAATGGTATAGGTCATATGTAATATGTACGATGTTATCCTTAAACTATTAACATATCTTTACATCGGTAAAAGGGTAGTATTAAAGTATTCTCTATTGTGGCTAATACATGTAAATGAGAATAAGAAAATAATATTTCAGCACTTAGACAGTTGAACAAAACCGTTTTAACCTAGACAAATATATGTTTTTCAAACATTTAAACACCCCCGTATGTAGTACAAGTTATGCGACCTTAATCGTTGAGGGTAAATCCCCCATCTCATGGTTCATTAACCTTAACCCTTTCACGATTACAACATTTCTGCAGGAGACGACTTTGAACTAATGTTGTCAATAAACTGATAATCTAAATAATTGTCAACCTATGACAAACAGTGGAAAATATTGTGGCAAAAGGAGTGCTCTGGTTTGATCCCCAGTCGCGGCACTACGGTCATAGTGGAGTGTCCTTATGCAAGGCACATATTCTAGCCTAGTACTAGTTTGTTTACCCAGGGATCATGAATAATTAAATTTAAATGCGCGGTAAATGACTTTAGCTGTCGATTCGCCGTAAACCAATATGTGTTCATTCATTTTTTTTTGTTTTGTCGGTATGTTTTCAAAAAAACGTCTGCTGAAGAATTGTCGTATGGGGGAAAGGGTAAAATACTACTATATGCTGTTCGAGTTGACATCGATAAGGTCACGTCGGCTTGATTTCAAGTTTGTTTACAATTTACACGCACTAAGTTGAACTCTACATTTCTTCCTCCACATACCAAAGTGATGACGTCACATGAGTTATAGAGTAAATGCCACTACCTGAAGTAGATGACTACTGAAAACCATGTAAGTACCTGTTTGAATTCGGGGAATATCATGTAAGCCCAAATAGAGAAATGGTTTAAGTTGAAACAATATCTGGGGGCCATCTAAGGGAATCTAACCTGATGGATGGGAGACTGGTAATTGTTTCATAACAGATCAACCGTCACACAAAAAGGAGTTTAGAAACATGGATGGGGTTGATTGACTCGAAGATGCAGTACTGTCATATACAGTATCGTTGAGTGTGTGCCAAATAAACAGCTTAAGTCTGCTTTGGATGTTTGTTTTAGTATTTCTAGAATGCTGTAACCGCCAGGAATGTACTTTACATCACACGATCCAATAGGAAGGAAACTGAACATCCGGACGACCAATATGGACATACTGACACAGGAGTACAGAGATGACAGCATACAGTAAATAGGGCATATTAAGTACATAAATGTATAGCCGGTTAAACACTGATCATTTCGCTTGATATGCCATTTCCAGATATGCCAGATAATCAACCCGTATGGTAAATTAAATAGACCAGGAACCATTTTGCGAGTAAGATACAAATTATCTGGCTTAATAAAACATGGGTTTGTTTAGAAAGTCATTGGTGTGCTTCATAGCATGTTCACAAAGACAGTGGTGCTATGCAGCAAAGATGATGCAACTGGTTAGAGGGCATGGTACAACACAAGTCATCGAAATGGTACAACAACCTGGTTTGGCGATGCTGCAATGTAGGACTGAGAGGCATTCACCCGGGTTGGGTCTAATGATAAAACCGGGGGGAGTGTAGTGAAAGTCCACTTTGTCCTTTGTGTTTTAGACCATTCCTTTTGGTCAGATGCTGGGCCCAGAAAATTCTGGTTCCCAGTTTAGAGGAACCAGCAAAACATGTGACTTTTACATGTCCCACTTGGACCAAGGATGCTAAGCAAGACATACATGTTTTGACTTAGGCTGATGACTGGACAAAACAAGACTCTT
>JAUELF010244610.1:0-12314 GCA_031471495.1 Clinocardium nuttallii | reverse complement strand
GAGACTTAATTAGCAAATCATTTAGACGAGGCTGAATACATTACTACACGATAATGAATTAGAACATCATTTACACGAGACTGAATTAGCACATCATTTACACGAGACTGAATTAGAACATCATTTACACGAGACTGAATTAGAACATCATTATACGAGGCTGAACTAGAACATCATTTACACGAGACTGAATTAGCACATCATTTACATGAGACTGACTTAGAACATCATTTACACGAGACTGAATTAGCACATCATTTACACGGCGAGGCTGAATTAGTATATCATTAACAGGAGGTTGAATTAGAACATCTTAAAAACGAGGCTGAATTAGATAAGTATAAGTATTAGTAAATAATGGCAAAATCAAATATTTGAAATATTTATCACGGTGAGAGAAACGAAAGAAGAAATTCATTGTAATATAAAAAAATGTTCCGGGCCCTTTAATCAATCAACTTAATTGTCTACTACGCACGACCCATCAGCCTGCCAGACGTTAAAGAAACTTTATATACGAGGGCGTTCAGCTGCGCCTTTGCTATAAGTCAACCGACTCGATTTATAATACGGTGTTTGTGTGGTGACAAACGAGCACACGGAACGTTAACCTTCCACACAGAAAGACTCATTTTGACGCATCCGCCGCAGATTACCTCTGAATATTTTGTCGCAATGGTTGGTCAGCAATATCTGCTTTTATCACAATGTTTTTAACTTTCAATAATGACATTTCCCATATAAAGACGCTCGCGACTTTTTAAAATATTGTGACAAAAGGAGAAGTTGCCCTTTAATATACAGATACCTTTCTAATTGTGTGTGCTATCCTATACCCTTAACTTAGAGTTATATCACTTATTTTTTTGAGATCACGATATTCTAACCAGGCACTTATAGGTAAGGCTGCGAGTAACCGGTTGTATAAACATTATAATTACGAGTCGAGAAAACCAACATTATGGCATCTGCGTCATGTATCGACCAGATCAGCCTGTCATACTGATCCGGGCCGACACATTCCATATCAGGGGAATAAAGGTATAGAGTAATGATTCCTGAATCAGAAAATCCACCGGAGACGACACGTGTAATGTCAGGGTTAGCCTGTGCGGCATTATTAGGCTGATCAGGGTCGAAACTTTACGCAGAGTCCACACAGTTGGTTTTCTCGCGGGACGGCTCATGTCCAGGATAAAGGCATCGAGTTGTAAGCACGCACTTGCTTTACAATCGATATAAAATATATCAATTCAAACATGAATGAAATATAATCCCTGCCCAGGGAGTTAGAGTCGTAATTCCTCTGAGGACAATGTAGTTTCAGGCGATCACGTGTTTCCGCACAGTCTCAAATCATCCTTCATATACATATACTTCAGTCCAAGATTCATCTTTTGACAAATCTGTATAACTGTAGCTTCAACTTGTCTTCATGTGATCCTCTTACTAAGATATAATGAGACTTATCATCGTATGTAAAACTAATAGGGCTTAATTATAAGGTTTGTTAATATAAAGTGATGGAGAAATATACCGGAACAAGAAAAAGAAATATGGTAAAACAGTAAAAATACACTGCATTGGTGTTGAACGTGTCGACGGATTGGCATGTTTAACACCAAGATATTGTCTCATTTATTTTCCTCTGCGTAAAATATAGACCGGACCAGTCTATGCATGCCGCGTAGGCTAACCCGGACAGGCTCTTGTCGCCTCCAGTTGATTCTCTGTTCCAGGATGCATTACCCTATACCTCTTTCCACTTGAGATGGAATATGTCGGCCCGGATAAGACTGGTCTGGGTCGATACATTACGCAGAGGCCATTATGTTGGTTTTATGTTTGGTTTTTTTAGCGGGACGGCTCGTATGTGCACTATGAATACTATGGTGAGACTGTGTTGCTGCACATAACAACCCGAGTCTTCACATAACAACCCGTGTCTTCACATAACAACCCGAGTCTTCACATAACAACCCGAATCTTCCTATAACAACCCGTGTCTTCACATAACAACCCGAGTCTTCACATAACAACCCGTGTCTTCACATAACAACCCGAGTCTTCACATAACAACCCAAGTCTTCACATAACAACCCGTGTCTTCACATAACAACCCGAGTCTTCACATAACAACCCGAGTCTTCACTTGCCGCATAAGTTTTCAACGAAGTCTTCTTTCGCGTAACGCGGCTAATTAAAATGATAAATTAAAATATATTAATATTAGTTGCATCATTCTTTTTTCGAAAGAAAAACCCTGAAACGCTACGTGGTACAAAAAGCAGAATAAAACTGACATTACATTTATGAATAACAATAACACTACAAGCAGACGACATCTGTAAACCTTGTGACACACTGTTTTCACCCTCTCTTTTTAATAAGTATACTTTTGAAAAGATATTGTCAAAGCCGTCTGCTGAATATATGGGATGTGTTAGAAAGAATTACCGGACATACAGACGAGGCCTCAAATAATATTGAATACCTGCATAGATTGTTCACGAATCATTTGAAAGACAAAAAAGGGCTTATGCCCAATGCAATTAATCCTTTCCCACGTACAACACATCTGCAGCAGACGACTTCTCGAATGTCTTCTCGAAAATATGAAAATATCTATTAGTGTTGGTTTAATTACTTAAACAAGTTGAAAACTTTGAAGCAAAAAGGGACAATTGTTCGTCTGCTGTGGATGCGTCTACATGTGGGAAAGCGTTTAGGAAATCCTCTAGATAGCGCATGCGCATAATTGTAATTCTTTAAACAATTGACACACGTGAGATATCTCCCCGAGAGACATACAAGGTAACTGTAACCAGTATATCAACACCTCACTCTCTGACAGATATCAATTCCCATGTCTTGCCTCCCCACGATTTTGAATGTTAAGGAGCGTCATTATTCTTCAGGACAGAAAGAAAATCAAGACGATATATTGTATCGGTGCTCCGCGATAACCGTCCAAAGGGCGTTAGCGATACGTGTAGATCAAGATCAAACTGTTCTTCTACGCAGCTTGATCGGACTAGGTGCTGTTGTCCAATAAGGCTATGAGGGATTTCAAGAAACTTCGGAAAAGAGAATCCATTTGTATCATAAAGCAAGGTTGCACATGCAGATTGTTTTTAACGCGTGAAAATCTGTTAATTGATATTTTTAAATATAATTGGTTTATTAGCAAGGCTAATAGTAGTAATAATAGTAGTTTTAAATAACCGTGACATTATGTTCTTTTTTATTTGTGTGTATTGTAAGATGCATGTGTATGTATACGTAAATAAAAACTATGTCTATGTCTTTGAGGTAGTACATACGTCTAGCCTTATTTCTACATACATTTATATTAACAATGAACCTTTCCTCGAAAAGAATAAGAATGGTTTGCTAAATCAATTTATAATTTACAATTCACGAATAGAAAATGGAAGATATTATGAAAACAGACTCGACAGAAACCAACGTCTATGTTAAATATTTAATGAAAATGGCATGTTGATGTGTTGAATATTCTGTCTGATATGACCATATCTATTTAAGGAAATGTTACCATTACTTATTTTTTACTGTTTCAAAGGAAAAGCTCAAATCTTTTTACATCCCCAACTTACTATTATTACACCCAAGCTTATATTATGTTAAATGTGTATATGTGTATGTAATAGTTTATGCTAAATAAGGATATGTTACGTTAGTTTATGTTTATTTGAAAGCCGGTGACATTTCGTGCAAATTATTGTTTAATGATGTTACTTGAGTAGAAGCTATATAAGCTTATATCCATACAATTAACCCTTTCTCTCACGTAGACGCTTCTGACGCCTCTGCAGCAGACGGCTTTTTGAAAACATAGTGACAAAAAAAGAAATTGCACAAAACGTGCAATTTCACCTTTTGCCACAATGTTTTCCACGTTAAGTCATAGGTTATCCATTAAATTATAGAGATTTTCTATGTTTTGACAACATATGTTCAAAGTCGTCTGCTGCAGAATTGTCGTATGAGGGAAAGGGTTAAAGAACCTAGTTAATGCTAGTGTAACGCTCAAACAGGCCATTATGGCAGCAAATATTTAAAAACACATTTTTTATTTTGCTACAAAGGTACAACAAAGTTTAAACCTGCAGTTAGATAAAATCATATCTAAGCTAACCGTTTCAAATTCATCAATACAAGTCAACATTAATTAAATATCAATTCAATCTTAACCTGTCACACGCATGTTTCTCCTTTCTTACCCTTTTCCCCACTTGTAGACGCATCAAGACGATGAATGAAAACATTGCGGCGAATGCAGAAATTGCTCAAGATAAGCGATCCACTTTTGACATAACCGTTTCAACTCTATTTTAAGTTATGTTGTAGAGATTACTCATATTAATTGTTATTGTCTAGATGTATGCAATGTCGTCAGCTGCAGATTGTATGTTGTATGTTGGAAAGAGTTATTAATTACATTTAAATTGGATCCGTTCCACGAGAAAACTAACATTATGGACACTGCGTAAGGTATCGAGCCAGATCAGCCAGCACAGTCCAGCATTCAATTTATAAGATTAGTAGACCCGTATATCATGCCTTACCGAAAACATTTATCATTCCAGAGTTTTGCCACGATTAAAAACGTTAGATAATTACATTGTGTGAGACACTTATATTTATCGACACATGCATACGGCAGAGGGTAAATGAGCTGTCCCGCGAGAAAACCCTGCGCAGGCCCACACTTTCCGTCTCAGGGGGGATAAAGGTAATTATTCCTGAATCAGAAAATCCTCAGAAGGCGAAAAGTGTCTATCCGGGTAAGCCTACCCGCGTTGGTTCAGATTAGCCTGTCCTTCTGCTCTGTCTTATCGGAAAATACACACGTTAGAAGAACCTTATTACAAGTTTATGTGAACAGTGTAGATCTTGATCCGACCTTTGAGATGCATAGGCTGGTCTGAATCCATACTGTTATCGAAAGCTTACTTGTACCTTTTGCCCATACACGGGCTGATTTAGTATACTATTCAATGCTGCAGAGAGTGAAATTACAGGGATTAAATTATTTGTATCTTTAAACATCGTGTTTAGCCTTTGTTTTGAGTTTGACCTGCACTCATTTGTTCGAAGCAGTCTTAATAATGAAGTGACGAAAATTAATGAGGAGCCTTATTGCTTTGTGTCGAGAATTTAATTGAAAATCAAATGTCCTTCAATTAGATAATAGCTTCGGGAAGAATTTGTCCACTGACGTTCTTTTGATGTATGCAATTAGCGAAAAAAGAGATAAAATAAAACCATTTAACTGGTCACGTTTCTGTAATCATGTAGGAGATACGTTGTACATGTTCCTACTTGAATACGCATACAATAAACCATTTCTATTAAGAAGAAACAGCCTTGGAGTTCTATTGGATTATACGTCGGTCTTTTGAAAAAAGTAGTTTGAAATTGATATACATAGCCGAGACGTGGAAATCAATTTGCAACAGTGTATTAAAAGATTGACTGCTGAAGAAACGTTAAATGACTTTTGTGTCTTGCAATGGAATAATATATATACGTTACTCACTAGTAATACTTATCTAACAAAATCATTGGTCTCTAAGGAAGAACTTGACGGCTTCTTCTACTAATGTTAATTTTGTTGGTTTTTAAAGCGTTAATGATTGATTGATTGGGTTAAACACTTTTCTGTCATATCAAGGCAGCCAGTTCACATACTCGTGTTTTATGACTTTATCATACCATTAATACACAAAAAAGTACTTTCCAAGCAACTGGCTGTTTAACCATATATACTTTTAGCCCATTGGTTGGAGACGGATGACTGTTTGACTTTTGTTTAACTTTGGAAAGAATGCTGGCCGAGATATTGTTCGAACTCATAATCCCTTGATTGACAGCACGCGTCGCTACCGACTAAGGTACCGGTAATGCACGGCACGCACGCATGGCCATTCCGTTCCGAGTCCGTAGTTATTTAAATATTGATTATTGAGTGTTGGTAGAATTGCATAGCAGGCTACCATAGTTACAGGTACCATTTTGAAGTCACGTGATTGAAATGACTAAGGACACAATGTTTTACCATAATCAGTTCGCCATAATAATAGTGAAAACAATGATTGACTGATTTACAAAGGTAAAAGTCAAATAAGTAAAAAAGAATCCACTTATTCTACGTAACCAAACAACATAACAAGTCTCTCTGAATGTGTAAATATCATATGTATGTGTATTAGAACATCAATTCGCTATATAAACGTTGCTGGTTTTCTCACACCAGTACTCCACACAACAATCTTCCCAAGCAACTGGCTGCTTTTCCACATAGACTTAGCCCATTAGTGGAAGAGGAATGACGCATGTCGCAGTGACCTTGACATTGACGACAACTTCGAGAACAGCCGTATGATAGCCTACGCCACCACTGAAAACGACTTCTTATCAGAAAGGAGTCAAGTAGTTTACCAACGATTATTAAGTCTTATTCAAGAAAAGATGACAGACATTGGTTTCCGATTTACCCCAACCAGTGCCCTACTTGACTTTGAGACAGCCGCCCACAACGCCGCCAACGAGACGTTTCCAGGAATCATCACCAAAGGGTGTTTCTTCCATTATACCCAATGTATTTGGCGGAGGAAAAACCAACATAATGGCCTCTGCATAATGTATCGACTGCGCAGACTGATCCGGGACCGACACGTTTCGTCTCAGGTGGATAGAGATATAGAGTAATGATTCCTGAAACAGAAAATCCACAGAAGGCTAAACGTGTCTGTCCGGGTTAGCCTGCACGGCATGTTTTAGCTGATCCGGTCGATACTTTACGCAGAGTTCACAATGTTGGTTTTCTCGCGAGAACGCTCATTTGTACCTTTTCCTACGGACGGACTCATGAAATTTTCAAAAGGAGCCATCCATGGCCGAGAAGCTTTTGTGGGGATAAAACACCGGGCATCCGGGTTCCTTCCCCTATTGGAATGCCCATTGGAAAGGCACATCCCCCTACTCGAGTACGTATAAGCTGGGCCACTGATACGTATTAGTAGTCCCAGGTATAAGTAAAAAGGCGTACTGTGGAGTTGATGTTATAAATACCCTTGACACGGCACAAATTAACCCTTTCCCTCATATATACGCTTTCTGACGCCTCTGCAGCAGAAAACTTTTGACAACATTGTGACAAAAGAAAAAATTGCACAAAACGCGCAATTTCTCTCCCTCTCTCTCTTTCTCTATCATGCCTCGCTCTATCATGCCTCGTGACAATTACATGTTTTCTGTTTATTGTTTTTCTCGTGTACCCTAATTGTGGTTTGAGATAATAAAGGTTGTGTTCTGTTCTGTTCTGTAACAGACGACGACGCCAAGGGTATCACAATACAGACCTACCTTTTTCCTTAAAAAACAGACGAGCTAAAAATGAGTTTATCCCTACATAACAATATAAATAAATAGTGGTCATGTAAAAAACACGGATTAAAACGTGGTCGTCGTGTAGTTAATCAATCCGTTTTTAAATCGATGCATTACTATTTCCGTTCACTCATATTCTTATAAAATAATATAAAAAAGACACTGAGGGTATATTTTATGTGTATTTATTTATAGTTTTCGAACTTCATAACAAACGATAAACAACACGATTGCGTGCCATTGGATAAGGACTATTTCCTAGCTAAGTACCGGTTTATTTACTCAGGGATCATTCTAAAGTTGTAACATTACTGAAATAATGTTGTAAAACGGCGAAAAACACCAATAACACAACATCAAAATCTGCGCGAGTGCGTGCTGTTTGAGTGTTTTTTCCTTTCCCACTTCCAGACGCATTCTGACTCAACTGAAGCAGACGGTTTTTGAAAACATTATGGCAAAGGGAGAAGTTGTCCATTATTGGATTGCTCTATTTAATTATTATATTTTTATTAATAGAAATATTTCATATTTTTGCCGAGATGCGTTTAAAGTCGTCTGCTGTAGATTGTATGTATGTCGAAAAGAGTTAAGTTATAAGTATTTGATTCATACTTCTGACAAATTCAACTTCGGGACTTTGCAAACATTGAAGTTCAAGGTCAGCCTGCATCACCGGGAGTAACCATTTTCCAAAAGTGGACAACTCTAATCAAACCTGGAGCAGACGAATTTGAAAACAGGCAAACACTGTACCATCCCTTAACACCATATGTCTGTCATGCGTTCGATCCTAAAGGATCCAAATAGATACTGCTTATAATACAGGCTTCTTCTAACCTTCTGTGACTTCTTTGCGATCAATGCAGAGTCAGTTTAGAATGTACTTCTGCTATGTCTTATCTGAATATACACACGTTGTCTGTAGCTTCTACCCCGCCTGTATATTTTCAGAAGAATCTTAACAGAAATGACAGCGAACAAGGAATTTAATGTTATGATGCAGTAACGCTGAAAATAGTCCGAATACTCCAGGGTATCCACGGAATCAACACGTGGTGTCCGCAAAACGCGTTCCGGGATGTCCACGGAACTATTTTCCGGATATCCACTTACATGTACTAGGGTTTTCATCATAGAAAGTACCAGAGCACCCCAAATTATCCCTGGAAAGTTGTACGAATACTCCGGGGGTTTTCCTTGAATTTTCGTGTATTTTCTGTTTGGAGTCCCCGGACAATCTATAGTCGGGTTACAGGCTAAATTGAACATTGCAGACACTGATAAAAACAGAGCTCAAATAGCTGAACTTGTAAATTTAATTTTATCATGGCAGGTTTCATATCAGATAAAACATTTCCCACCTGCAGGCGCAATAGCAGCAGACGACTTTTGAAAATAGTGTTGCCGAAGGCCACAATGTTTTCAACTTTATTTAACAAGTAAGCTATCTTTTATGGAGATTTTTCAGGTTTGTGTCACTTTGTTTTCAAAGTCGTCTGCTGCAGATTTGCTGCATGAAAAAGGGGAAGGGTTAAATATTTCCAATTCTTAACAGTTATAACAGTGATCATTGATACAGATTCTTTCCATCACGTTTTTGGTCCCAGAGGAAATACACGAGCCAGTAAACTATGTTAAAAATAGCGAACGCTGCCGGAAACATAATTCGTGACAATTTGTCGGCTGCTCTTGCTCGGTCGATGCCAGTCAGATTGTTGAAACATGATGATGACTTGGTGGAATCATCGGCCGTGGTTACCTGAAAGTACATATAGGGAACATTTGGTACGACATACGAAAACGGATCATCTGAGTGTAATGATACATTCGAGAACTCACATATTCCAGATATTATATATTCGAGATATCATACATTGGAGATATAAAACATAGAGGATATGTGTTTGTTTTGAGTGGATATGAAATATATCTTAACGAGAAGTGATACAATTTAAAGAAAAAAAAATGTTAAAATTGTATCACTTCTAGATGAGATAGATATATTCCATATTTACTCAAAACAAACCCATTTTATTTTAATTTTGTGCTAATTGATGACGAATGCATGGAACTATTTATAGGACGAATCTGTGTGAATGTCCTTTTCAATCACCAGAAATTGTAAAATCATTTGTTTTTTATGATTCCGGGAAAAAAAGCAGATGAACGTTTAAGGAAACAAAGGGAGGCAACTCTTATATACAGGAAGGCTATATATCAACAAAGTGGCATCCCTTTATAAGTAAAAGTAGATCCGGCATACCTATATCAATCACAGTGTGGGTGATAACAGTGAGTACTATGGATTTTATTTTACTAATAAATTCGAGGTATCATATATTCGATATATAATACATTCGCGATATCATATATTCGAGCTATCATATGTTCAAGATATAATATATTCGAGATATAATATATTTGAGATATAATATATTCGAGATATAATATATTTGAGATATCATATATTCGTGAATCGCTAGTCCACAGTATATGATTAAGTTTTAAAATATGAAGTTTATCATCTCTCCTAGTAACCGTATCTAGGACTCTGTGTTGATATGTTTTGTTTTTTTAAATTTCTTTTATTTTCACTACGTTGGCTGTCATTGGTTCAAATCATATACATACACAAAGTCCTGAAATATCCGCCTCGGGTGCGGGAGGTCGCGGGTTCGATCCCCGACCGGGTCATATCGAAGACTTTAAACAGGGTAGTAATGACTGCCCTCCTTGGCGCTCAGGGTTGTGGTGAACACGGCTTAATACATAAAACACTTAATGGTCCAAACCTAAACACCGACATTATTATGATAGTGGTTTTCGCTACTTGAAGATATAGACATTTCAAACCACCTACAAACTTCGCATTGATGCAACCAGTGCCTGTAAAAAGACCAGCCTCTACATCTTGGTTAACATGTATTCTTTCTATTTAGTAAGTGATACGTTTGAATGTTTTCAGGATGTCACTGAGTAAATGGTAAACAGAGGGGAATGAATGTTTGTTTGTACATGGTGTTTTGCGCCATTTTCAGCAATTGATCAATTATATCAGGGCGTTTCCTGGGTAAGTCACCATTACTACTGGTCCATGAATCACGACACTAGCGAGTCGGCCGAAATGCCAAGCAATCCTAAGCGCCAAGAATGGAAAGTCATTACAACCATTTAAAAGTCTTAAAGGTAATATCCGGAGGTTTTTATTTACAGATTTCACTAGTCCCAGTCTTAGAATCACACCAGTAAGCAACGCAAATCGCCATTGTTTATTTATTTTTCAATGATATTTCGAACACAATAATTTCCTACGACACGCAAACATGTATAATCTGTATAGAAATATGCAGTAACCGTTATGTAGAACAACTAACTGCACGCGACCAATGACGTCATCGGTCGATAATTAAGGGGACGTAAGCGAGTACCCATTTTGCAAATTATTTCGCCGGTTAAAATTAAAAAGCCGATAAAAGGCATTTTCGCATTTTTTTTTAGGGAAAAATTGCATCATAAACACAATTCTGACAATATATTCAGTTGTTTAAACGTAATAAGTGGCAACACAGTAAAAGCTCCGGATGTCACCTTTAAGAATGACCCGACCGGGGATAGCACCAACGATCCGAGACGACCCACTTCACTATCGAGGCGGTCAATACAATCTAGTTTTACGTGGATTTTTTTACATATTTTCGATACATGTAGTGCAAAATATTTCAAAAGCCATACATATCTTTTTTGAAGTGTTCGGCATTAACACAATGAATTTCAGGTCGGTGAAATGAATATATATTGAACAAATATATGTTTTGTATAGCCATGAACGCAGGGCCGGCGGCGCACCGTCAACATTTACGTTTATAGAAGTTATAATAAGTCTTTTACAACAAGTTTTTTTCAACGTCTGCTGATAAAATTCCGTCAAATTACGTCAATTCACACGTTAACGTCACATCAATATGTTGTTGATATTTCCGACGTCATATCCGGTCAGAAGTTGTTGTTTTTGTGACTTGATTACATGCACCGTCTTTGATACAACATGGCGTCATCAGACTTTGCTGAAGCTCATGCAGTGATACAATGTTCGTATATGTGCTTAAGCTCACTGTTTGTCTTCTAGTAAAACAAACAATAACGAATAATTCCAATAAACCTCTGTGTTCACGAACATTTTTGATTTCCGCCTGGCAATCAGTATACTATTTTATTTCAGTCTGATGTTAAAGTGTATTTAACATATAAAAACATTGTCATTTTACCGAATCTTGTTTGCATTTATAATTGCATTTTATCGTATTTTCATTCAATTTCTATAATAACGTTCAGTAAGAGCTAATTCACGTTCAAATACGATCTCGTCACGCTGTGTGTTATGTTCTATTTAATATCGAAATGTTATTCCATATAAGCACGTCTATGAAAATGAAAACACGTTGACATATCTGAACAGGGCAGATGCAGACCAGCCTGTGTGCATTGACGGTCTGATCAATGTCTAATGTTTCTTACTCAAGAATATGGAGTTTCTGATAAAACGGAACAGATGTACAGGCTAATCTGAACCTAACCCATACACAAACAACAAATAGTTTCTGATAAGACGGAACAGATGTACCGTCTGATCTGAACCTAACCCATACACACAGCAAATAGTTTCTGATAAGACGCAACAGATGTACAGGCTGATCTGAACCTAACCCATACACAAACAGCAAATAGTTTCTGATAAGACGGAACAGATGTACAGGCTGATCTGAACCTAACCCATACACAAACAGCAAATAATTTCCAATAAGACGGAACAGATGTACGGGCTGATCTGAACCTAACCCATACACAAACAGCAAATAGTTTCAGATAAGACGGAACAGATGTACAGGCTGATCTGA
>JAUELF010244589.1:0-12317 GCA_031471495.1 Clinocardium nuttallii | reverse complement strand
AGATTGACTTGCATACATGTACTATGTCAAATGAGTGTCCTCTCTAAATAAAGACTTTATTATTATTATTATTATTAGTCCACACTAATGGTGTTCTCGCAGTACGACTCATATTATCTTAATTAGTGTACATGTAACTGACTTCTATATCACGTTGATCCCTATTATATTAACTCCTTTGATTTGCAATCCGGCGGAATGAACTTTAATCAGGTTTCGTACTATTAGATCGTTCAAACTTTAATATGTACGCCTTTCATTTATTTGAGATCAATCGAAATATTATTCCTTTCATTTATTTGAGATCAGGCGAAATATTATTCCTTTCATTTCTTTGAGTAACGCGGAATGTTATTCCTTTTATTTATTTGAGATCACGCGGACTATTATTCCTTTCATTTATTTGAAATCACGTGGAATATTATTCCTTTCATTTATTTGAGTAACGCGGAATATTATTCCTTTCATTTCTTTGAGATCACGCGGAATATTATTCCTTTCATTTATTTGAGATCACACGGAACAGTATTCCTTTCATTTATTTATTGCAGACCAAAACACACGGGTGGATCACTATCCACAGACGACATGCGCATTTTAAACTCAGCAATAGGAAAACTGTACAGACATCTACAAATCAACGCGAAGGAACAAGAAGCGACCAGGGTGGCGGACTTTAGAGACGAAAGCTCACAGAAAGAAAACGTGAACATCTTGACACTGACTCACATGCAACCCGAGGAAACCTTTCACGAACTGGTGCTCAAAATTAGAAATTTTGAAAAAGAATTCCAACGCCAAAAGGTTCATCAGTCACGAGAATTATTGAGGTACTTTTTATTGTACTTTTCCTCCTCGTCAAAGCCTTTATCATCTGCAGACGTATTTGAACACATCTGCAACAAACGATCTTTTTAAAATACAGTGGCACAATGAGCAATTGCTCAACTTTAGCATTTTCTCATTGTATTACAATGTGTTCTTTTTTACTCAATTATTGCACGTTTCGACAAAAGTGTGCCTCCATTTCATTGACCATCTCGATTTATAATTTTTTGTTAATGTATATTATATAATATATGCGGTCATTTCATAGACATTTTTAATTATAAGCATGATAATTACCAGACTTCTGTATGTGTTGCTGATTCGTTATCTTCATCCAGAGATTATCCACCATATTGTTGTTTCTACTGTTGTGTAAATGTTGTTTCAGATTACAAGAAGAAGTAAAGAGGTTGAATAAAAACTCACATGAATTGAGAAAAGAAAACGAACGGTAATGAAAAATTCACATTATTTTAATATATGAGCCGAGAAAACCAACATTATGACATCTGCGTAATGTATCGACAAGATCAGTCGGCGCGTACACATTCCGCCTCGGGGGTATAGACGTATAGAGTAATGGTTCCTGAAACAGAAGACCCACACGATGCGAAAAGTGTCTATCCGGCATGCTTAGGCTGATCAGGGTCGATACTTTACTCAGAGTCCACAATGTTAGTTTTCTCGCGGGACGGCTCATATTTGTTAACCTGATTAATACTAATACTTGTAGGACTAGACAATTGTAAACAATTTACGTCATAACTAGTTTACGTATCAAAGAGAGATTGAGCACCAATTAAGGAAGCTAGAGTTATGATTCTTAGTGTGTGTGTGCCCTCCTTCTATCGACATGTGATATTTGAGAGAACGATTATGGCCATATTCCGACAATACAGTATTGCAATTTCATCATTATTGCCACTAATTGCAAATTCTTCGAAGGTTTGGTTTCGTGTGACACGGCCCACATGTAATCATGTTCAATTAAACACTTTATATCACAGGTGCCAGTCTTGTTTAAAATCTAAAAATAGCATTTGACCATATATTGACTATAGATCCGTCAATATATAGTCAAATGCTATTTTATGATTTTAAACGAGACAGGCATTCATATCATTTATACTCTTTAATTATCAATGTTCGACCACTTGGTCTTTATTAAGATTTGAAAAAATACAACGGAAATATAAGTGCAGTCTATGCTTGTGTCGAAGAGATCAAATGTCTTCAGGACAGGACATTGTGACGTCAATTCAGTCTTGGCGTCATATAAGTCCCGTACCTTTCCATCTGCTGAAAAGCGACTTTCTATGAATAAATGTATCTTCCCTTCCTGCGATTCGATGCGCATTTTATTATCACTAAGGAGCATCTCCTCATCACACTTCGATCTCTAAGAATGGACTTCACTTGAATTTCCGAAAGCATCCAAGCAATAATATTTAAAATATCTACATACATAAGTACTTGTATAATAATGAGAGGAATTGTTAAAGCATCTTCTTAAAAGAGATATATTGATCACGACTAACAATTTTTCATAATGCCACAAAGCTTTTAAAAGTCGTCTCCTGCAGATTCGTCAAAATGTGATTACATGTGGGGGGAAAACTGTCAACTCATCTCGGTTATTACTTCAGGATGAAAGGTACACAACCCATAGTGACTAAAGCCAAAGGTAAACAAGTGGAACGGATAGAAGAAAGGTGTGTATATGTATATTATGTTTACTTACCGTGCATTCATAAACATGTAAATGATATTTTTTTTATGAAAGATTAAGGGAAATTATAGAATTGAAATTTTAGAATCTATTGTCTTGAGAACATCTGAGAAAAAGGTGAAATTAATTTAGAAATATTTCAGAGAGACTTCAGAGAGACTTCAGGTTCATAAGCGTAAAATAAGCCGTTCCACGAGAAAACCAACATTGTTAATTCTGCGTAAAATATTGACCCGGATCAGCTTAAGCATGCCGCGCAGGTTAATCCGAACATATAGTTTTTGCCTTGTGTACTCTATACCTCTATCCCCCTCAGATGGAATGTGTCGGCCCGGATAAGCCTGCGCAGGCTCACATTGGTCGATACATAACGCAGAGTCCCTAGTGTTGGTTGTCTCGAGTAAAAACTCAAATGTCGTCTGTACCGGGGAAAGCATGACTGACTGATGGTACATTTGGCCAGATGAAAAGCAACACTAAATGGCAGATTATATTTATGTGGCATTTCGCTGCTGCTGATTTTCGGACCATGTCCGATTGTTCTGTTATTTAAATTTTTCCCAACGTATAGACTCTTTCCGTCTCCTCTGCACGTGACTTCTTTGGAAAAACATGACGGCTGCAGAAGAAGTTGGTCACATTGATCATTTTCTACTTCTGCCAGAATGTTTTCAACTCTTTTTAACAATTATACTTTCAATTTAAAGGAATATGCACTGTATTGCTTAGATAATTTCATGACGTCTGCTGTAGATGTGTTGTATGTGGGAAAGTGTTATATGTGCTATAGCAATCAATAGTCAATGTAATGTACAGGAACAGGAAAGTATCAGTCGTTCCACGAGAAAACCAACATTATCACATCTGCTCAATGTGTCGACCCAGAACAGCCTGCACAATCCGCGCATACTGATCCGGGCCTACACATTCCGTCTCAGAGGCATAGAGGTATACAGTAATGATTCCTGAAACAGAAAATCCACAGGAGGCGAAAAGTCTCTCTCCGGGTTAGCCTGTGCGGCATGCTTAGGCTGATCCGGGTCGATACTTTACGCAGAGTCCACAATGTTGGGTTTCTCACTGAACGGCTAAAGTAATGTTTTTCCTCCTTTACGCTCGGATTCTTGGGTCATGATTACTACTGACTCGCTTGTGTCATGGTTAATGAACCAGTAGTACTGTCTGTACCCACACACGCCGTGCTATAACTCAGAAATAACTTTTTAAAGCATCGTAAATTACCAAACACAAAAACTGTTAGCTGTTCACTGCTATCGAATTAAATACTTGTCTGTCAATGTATTATCATTTGCAAGCATATTGAACTATCTAATTCACTATTTCTCCCGAGAATAAAAGTATACACCCGTTTTCTTATTAAAGTCACCTTGTTTAAAGTAAATGTCCAGAGCAAATATCGACTTTTACAAAGGAAATCACTTATAAAGAAGAATTTGAAAGTTAACAGAACTAATTGAATGTTAAGATATTAAAAACAAATGTTTCCGAAATAAATAAAGCAATGTATCAAGAATATATTTCCATTGTTGTTTGATATCATCATGATAAAGAGCCGTCCCGCGAGAAAACCAACATAATGGCATCTGCGTAATGTATCGATCCAGATCGGCCTGTGGAGACTGATCCGGGCCGACACATTTCGTCTCAGGGGAGGTATAGCTTAACGAGTCCTTAAACAGAAAATCCACAGGGACGAAACGTTTCTCTCCGGGTTAGCCTGCTCGGCATGCTTAGGCTGATCCGGGTCGCAGAGTCCACAATGTTGGTTTTCAAGCGTAACGGTTCATACATTGATTGTGTTTCAGGTATCGAAACGAACGAAAGGGTATGGAGGAGAAGATATCTGAATTAGAGACAGGGATCAAATCTAAATTCGAACAGTGAGAGTTTCATTTTTGAATGTTCAACCACTTATTTTAACCATTCTACCACCTATATACGCATTGTGGCGTATCTGTAGCAGGCGACGTTTGAAAACATTGCGACAAAAGAAGAAATTGTTCAAAAAGAGCAATTTATTTCTTTTGCAACCGTGTTTTCAACCTTTTTTCAGTAATTATACCATCATTTAAAGAGATGTTCCGTATCTCTAGAAGAAGTTTTCAAAGTCGTCTGCTGCAGATGTGTTGTATGTGGGAAAGAGTTAGCCAGTTTACCACTGGTAGAAACATTTTTGAAGCATCTGCAGTAGACGACAATAAATAACATCATGGCGAAAGGAGAAAATGCTCATCATGAGAAATTTCTCTTCATACCATAAGTTTGTCCAGTCTTTTCATTCAGCATAAGTACCTTTTCATTTAAAAAAAATCGTTTAAACAATTTTGCCAAGATAATTTTAAAGATGGTTGCGGTAGATCTGGTGTATGTGGGAAAGGGATACAAATAAGTTTACTTCTATTTTTATGAAATTGTCTTTAAAAGATTAAAATGCTTTCTTGGTACATAGCGGAAGAACAACATACAGTTTATGTTTGTGTCTCTTTATATCGAAAGTATGCAGCATGATAAATAAATTTTACATGGTCAAATGAAACTTGTACGATTTACTTCAAAATTATAAACATGTTAGTGATTTCTTCTACTAAATGACCGACTCAATGATACGCTGCTACTACATCTGACACTCTATGCTTAATGATAGTATGAAGTATAATATGTTACACGTTATATCTCCAATGATACGCTGCTACTACATCTGACAATCTATGCGTAATGATAGTATGAAGTATAATATGTTACATATCTCCTGCTGCAGAGTTGAGCTGTCCCGCGATAAAACCAACATTGTGGACTCGGCGTAAATATCGACACGAATCAGCCTAATGCCGCGCAGGTTTACCCGGATAGACACTTTTTGCCTCCTGTGGATTTTCTGTTTCAGGAATCATTACTCTATACCTGTATCCCCCTGAGACGAAATGTGTCGGCCCGTATCAGTCTGCGCGGACTGCGCAGCTGATCTGGATCGATACATTACTCAAAGGCCATACTGTTTATGTTCTCGCGGGACGACTCATGTGTTGTATGTGTGTAAGGGTTGTAGAGGGGGAATGATACTTATTTGTTGCACTCTTTTCTTGTGTGAATATACATGTAACACATATATATGACTGAGAGTTCCTGCCTGTTGCTTTTTTTGCTGTAATTGTCAGTTCTTGTAAAACTTACTCTTAACTCTTAAATATGGGTTTTTTTAATAAGCATTTTTTCAGTTATAGACATTTTCCATATTTCCTCTTGATATTTCCAGTTACAGTGTATGACAACATTATTTTGACGGGTATCACTCTGCCTTCGCATACTTATTTGTATATGGATTTGTTGACCTTGTTGACCTTGTGTGATCACTTTGTGCAATAAAGTCAGGGGAACATAGCTAGATGTTTAACTGCAAAACAGTTGAAAATAGCGTTAACCTCCGATACATAAATACATAGATTTAATCAACGAAGCAATACATGTATCTTGTTTGCTTTAATAACTAAGTAATATATTTGTTCACAGGTTGAGCACAGACAAAGACGAATTTCGAGAACAAGTGCGGACAGATATAGATAGTTTAGTTTCGTCTATAAACAATATACACTACATGGTACTTGGTCATACTCATGACAATAGACCGATAAATTATAGACACTTCGACGAAAATGAAGTTTTACCCACCAAACAGATATTAGCAATATTGACAAGCGTGGCGGGCGGAGTACAAGTCTTAAAGTCGAAAAATTCCGACTTGGACAAAGATAAAACGAGGTAAGACTTTTCGCTGGAGGGTGATGTAACATAGATACATATATGCCTTTGCCCAAATGCACAATAATTATACGAAGATTCCGGAAGAACATCAGCTATCCTTATGATATGAAAACACCAATTTCCCAATAAGAATTAGAAAACACAATTTCTAACCTATTCAGCTCCCGCGAATACAACTCCTGCTTATTCATTAAACAAAAAAAACGTATCGAAATCAACGGTTTTCTTTCTCCGACAGCAATAATATTTTACTGTAAAAAAGAATTAACACAAATGATCGTTATAGTTGAATGTTTCCAAGAGATAAGGTGCCTGTCCAGTATAAAACAGTAAAAGGGGAGTAACTTAATAGACGTTATTTCAAGAAAAAAAGGGAAGAATTATCTTTCTTTTACCAGTGAAACAATCATCTATGTGCCGTGTGCTGCGAATTGGGGTCTCCTTAGCCCTTTCCCACCTGCGGACGCATTTTGAAACAATAGCAACATACGCATTTTGAAACAATAGCAACAGACGCATTTTGAAACAATAGCAGCAGACGACTTTTGAAACATTTGCGGCCAAAGGTGAGATTTCTCATGATGAGAAATTTCTCTTTTGGCCACACTGTTTTCACATTTATTTAAAAATTAAACTATCTTTTATGGTGATATCTATGTTTCCAAAGTCGTCTGCTGCAGAGATGTAGTATGAGGGAAAGGGTTAATAATGGGCACACATACGGGAATATGATTCTCCAAATCCTTTATAACTCATAAACGTGTTGTTACATACGGGTCTAATTGCATGGAAAGTCACGATTCCGGTGAGATTCTGCGTATAAACAGATGGTAAGCGGATGTCGCGGTTATGTTATTAAACATGATATGTGGTATTATCTTCTTTTTTCAGGGGTTAGTTTGTGCAATTGCACAGTCATACAAGCAGAGTAGTCTCACTGTCCGTCTACCTGTAGTGTTGATCTAGATGTATGTTTTGACTTAATACTTAAGTCCCATGAGTTTAAGGACAACTTAACAGTATATCGTCCCGTTACAGAGAGTAAAGCAGACTTCAAACTGGCAAACGTCACTTAACTCTATTTTACATTGACCTACCCTCCCCCCGCTCTTATTTATCTGTGATAAACTATGCGTCAGAAACATTCTGGTAATACTAAGAAAGTGTTACAAGTGCCGCAGAACAGCAAACAAACAAATCAAATGATGGTCGCATATATTCAGAATATGGTAACAGTTTGGGTTGTATCATATTCTTGGTTTCCTTTCAGAAAAATGGAAGACATATCAGCCTGGAGAAGAGGTATGAAGGACTTAGATCGTGAAATTACACGATTTGCCAAAACGTTCGCGCTACCATCAGACGACCGGGAACCAACGCAGTATACACACGATGATGACCCGGACACCATGGCGTTCAATTGTAAATCAAAGTTGCAGAAAACAAAAGAAAATATCAATACAAAGCTCAAAGGAATAACAGATGCTAGCAGGTAAGAACATTTCAAAACTTTTAAGTCGACTCTAGAATGTCCAAGTTAAAAGCGTTTTAGAATAATTTTATAACTAAATAGCTAAGAATGCTGACCCACCTGAATATGTTTTGCTTGCAAATACCTCAATATATATATGCTAATATACAGCAAACGACTATGAAATGTATTTAAGCATAAATAGAGGATATATATGTCAATGAAAGTATAATTACTTATAAAAGTTGAAAACAAAGTGACAAAAGGGGAAGTGTAAGATCAAGATTTCCTTTTGCCTCAATTATTACAAAAGTTGTCTGCTGCAACGGCGTCTGAAAGAGTCTGTATGTGCGAAGATTTAACAGTATCACTTTAATGCAATAACTTCAGCGTTATCAAAAGAAAAGAAAGAGATATCACGAAATACAAAAAGAACATGGAGGATCTCCAGGCAGATATATCTAAACTTCACGATCAAGTGATATCAGCTCAACGTCAAGATATCTCTATCACCATGCCAACCTTTGAACGTCGTAATGACAACAGTGACAGTTCAACAGACGATCTACCGGAAGCAGACCAACTTGAACAGACTGATAGTTTAGACAAAATTAAACAAATCGGAACCATGGTTACTCATTTCCAGCAGTATGTATTTGTTTTATTATAACCGGGGTGGAAATGAAAAAAACAACAAGCAACTTGCGTCACTTTTATGTTTATGTAGCATGAATGTTTTATAGGCTAGTTAAGATAGAATAAGCCTGAAAATGGAAGATAAATGTTAACCAATCTCATTAAAACTAGATCTTTTAAAACTCGCATACTCGTATATATACGTACATATAGAAGTTTCAAATTTATTGAATGTTAACATACGTTAATGCGAAATACGGGAACCGTATCGTTCAACTACAAGAGTAACACATATAAATGTACACATATATATGTATATCTAACCAGGGACTAATTTAATGACCAGGTAATTACGTCCTTCTGTATAGAAGAAGACGTTTGAAGTGAGGGAAGACAAATGAGTGCGGAAAAAGATGCGTGTGCAGTTATTTAAAATGTGTTTCGCACGTGCACACTCACTCATATAAGAAGACAGCTTCCTGTGATGCAATGTTGGGTTTTAAATGAATAAACCCAGCACCGCGGCACGGAAAAGTAGTTAAAACCTAAATGGGTTGAAGGTATTCTTAATCGAACCCATGACCGCCTCGATGTCGATTCGTCGGTCAATCCCGGGTCGGGCCACACCAAAGACGTTCCTATAGCACGGATAGCACGAGATAGCACGGGATGACAATACGACTGATACGCTGATGTCTGGATACACTTACCAGTAGTACTGTTAGTTCACCCACTAGGAAACGGTTTAAGATGACTGAAATACAATTGAAAGCGGCGTAAAACACAATTTAAACAAACAATTAATCCCGTCCATTTTCAATTTCAGATTAATCATCGACCGAACGAATGTACTGAACAAAATGGAGAACGATATGTTGCCGTTGAAAATTCGAGTGAATCGATTACATGAAGAAATATCAAAGAGTGTAAACACGGGCAAAAACTCTCCCGATCCTAGTGAAGACATTGCCCACATTAAACGGGCGTTTTCTCCCGATAACCCTTCTAATATGTTCTCAAAGGAAATTAGCACAATGCTGGCAAAACTGTCCAAAATGGAACTGACAATACGACATTTAATTGAACAGCACGTAGCAAATGATGGACGAGCATCAATTTAGATGTTTTATATATATATGCAATCATAATTATGGAGTTGACTTAAAAGACGCAATTATACTTTTTGAAAACATTGTGACAGAAGCAGAACGAGAAATTTCTTCTTTTGACACAATGTTTTCCAACATTTTTTCAGTAATTATACCTTCATTTCTAGAGGTGTTGCATGTTTTGAGTAGATGTTTTCAAAGTCGTCTGCTGCATATGTGTTGTATGTGGGAAGGGGGTGGGGAATAAATCATCTGTGTACAGTGAAGACTCAAGTGATCCTATGTGAACATTCTCATCAGACCCCAAATAAATTTGATCAGCCCTGTGTTCCATAGTCACAAAACTCAAAACTCAAAACGCAAAACCTATTTAGGTTTCGTCAAAAAAGCGTGCATTTGTCGGTTAACCAAACCTTGTTCTACCGCTTTTCATTCATAAAACAGGTATATTTCGTTCCGTTTGATAGGCATAGCGTAAACGTGCCTTACGTTGTGTTTACTATGGAACACACGGATGGTATCTCAAAAATAAAAACAAAATGTAAGGTAATTGTACTTTTGACATTGTACAACCACTTCGGTATTGCAGAACTGCTATGAGGTCAAGGCTTTGTCAGTCTGTGTTGCAATTATACGGAAGATCACTATGCATGTGACAATACCTTTGGAGTGGGCTTGACATGCTGTCTGTGGGCATCTTGTTGTATGATCCCTAGGTAAACAAACCAGCCCTGTGTTCCATAGTCACAAAACTCAAAACCTATATAGGTTTTGCGTTTTGAGTTTTGAGTTGTGTGACTATGGAACACAGGGCAGTTCTCGGATAGAACATGTTCGTTTTCCCAAGGGCACTCCACCATGACAGTCACGCTTTGTAAGACGCTGTATAATAATAACTGATGTATATGTTTCTTAAGATAAGCTTAATACCGGAAATATTTTAACCGATGCAAATAAAATAATCATGCTTGAACTCCTCCATTGGAAAAGGAATTTAATAAGATTAAGACAAGCCTGTGAAATCGCACAAGCTACATTGTTTAATTAACTATTGCTTACACACGGCTATAAGAATCGCCCGTTAACTCGGGTAGACGGAGCAGAGGGATGCGCTGATCTGTAACTATACTATTGAGTAACGACAACTTGCGCCCGTTAACTCGGGTAGACGGAGCAGAGGGATGCGCTGATCTGTAACTATACTATTGAGTAACGACAAATTGCGCCTGTTCCATTAGATGCGTCCAACAACAGGATAATTGAGCCATTCCACGAGAAAACCAACAGTGTGGACTCAGCGTAAAATATTGACCCGGATCAGCCTAAGCATGTCGCACAGGCTAACCCGGACACACGCTTTTCGCCTCCTGAGGATTTTCTGTTTCAGGAATCATTACTCTATACCTCTATCCTCCTGAGTCGGAATATGTCGGCCCGGATTAGCCTGCGCGCACTTCGCAAGCTGATCTTGGTCTATATATTACGCATAGTCCATAATGTTGGTTTTCTCGTGGAACGGATGAATTGTATAAGTGTATAGAGAATAATGAGGATCCGGTTCAGAATGTCCGAAAGCAACATACTGATTTAGCTATTCATCGGTTAAAAATTTACAAGGTCGTCTTTTTCGGGGCGTGTCTCATAGTAATGTGTAGTAATGATATTCTTTAACACCCCTTGCTAATATACAACTATTCTGCAGCAGACGATTTTGAAAACATTTTGGCAAATATATGGAAACTTTTTATACTTATTGAATAAAGTTGAAAATATTGTCGAAATATGTTGAGCAATTTCTTCTTTTGCCACAATGTATTCAAAATTCGTCTGCTGTAGAGGCGTCAGAATGAGTCTGTACGTGAGAAAGGGTTAACACTTTTTAATCTACAGGCCGTCAAACGACATTGTACACCCTTCAATTACCTCGAGGTTTTCAATAGCGGTTGGCCTACCTTTGGTATGAGGAAGAAAACGATATATCCACTCGGATTCCCTTATTCGCTGTTCTCTTAACCCTTTCCTTCATACGATAATTTTGCAGCAGACGACTTTGAACATATTTTGTCGAAAAAAATATACAATCTCAATAATTGAATGGATAACCTATGACAAAAAGGGGAACACATTGTGTCAAAAGGAGAAATTGCACGTTTTGTGCAATTCTTTCTTTTGTCACTATGTGTTTAAAAAACCGTCTGCTGCAGAGGCGTCAGCAAGCGTCTATATGAGGGAAAGGGTTAATCATAGTGAACCGTTTCATGAAAACATCAACAGTATTAACTCGCCGTAATGTATCGCCACGGATCAGCCAAAGCATGCATCGCAGGTTAATTTGGGTAGAAACTGTTCGCCTCCTGTGTTTTTTCTGTTTCAGGAGTCATTAACATATACCTATATCCCCCTGAGACGCAATGTGTCGGCCAGGATAAACCTGCGCAGGCTGATCTGGGGCGATACATTACGCAAATTCCATACTGTTGGTTTTCTCGTGGAACGGCTCATATGTTTCCGGTATTTATAAACACTATATGACACCGTTCATTGGAAAGGTTATTGATTGATTGATTGGTGTTTACGCCGCTTTATCACGGCGTTACCTAGGTAAGTTACCAGTACTACTGGTCCAGTTATATCACGGCCTTACCTAGGTAAGTTACCAGTACTACTGGTCCAGTTATATCACGGCGTTACCTAGGTAAGTTACCAGTACTACTGGTCCAGTTATATCACGGCGTTACCTAGGTAAGTTACCAGTACTACTGGT
>JAUELF010244578.1:0-12317 GCA_031471495.1 Clinocardium nuttallii | reverse complement strand
GTGTAGTGTGTGCAGGCTGATCCAGTCCGACACGTTCCGTCTCAGGGGTATAGAGGTATAGAGTAATGATTCCTGAAACAGAAACTCCACGGGAGGCAAACATTTTCTGTCCGGGTAAGCCTGCGCGGCACGCGTATGCTGTTCTTGGTCGTTACTTTACGCAGAGTCCACAATGTTGATTTATTTTCTTCTGGCTCATTTATTTTTATTTTTGCACGTTCTTGTATCTAATTTGAGTAGATTTTGCTTATATAAACTTTCAAATAAAAAGCGAAGCGAGCGAGATAGACTAAAACTAGACTGCACGAATGTACAGGTTGATCTTGGTCAATTTTGTTCAAAAATTGTGTTCAATAGCACGTATTACATACCACTAAAAGGTCGCGTTTTGCGGAATAAGGGTTTAATTATCGAGGATGCTGAAACATAGACATGTTCAAACGTTAATTTGGCATTTGCAGTTTGAGCACAATTGATATAGAAATGGACTAAGATCAGTATGGTCATTTGTACAGTTTTATCTTAGACCTACATTGTTGGATACTTGTTGACAAATATTAAGTAAAGTACGAGATTATAACCAGGATGGGCAATCCAAGTCACATGATCTAGGCTAGATAAGGATTAACAGTAATATGACGTTTGCACGTAGTGATTTGTAGACGTTACGTTCAAATCTATATTTAGAAAAAAAAGACGGCATGATAGTCTGGTGTTACCTGCCCTTGCCATTATGTTCCAAGGTCAGGCGTAATCCAATGATGGCGGCGCTCTGTTGACATGGTATAGCAAGGAAAAGGGTATAGAGATTACCTTTAGTTGGACCAAACCGGATTACGTTTGGACATGTTGTAACACGAAAAAGGCTGTAGAGACAAGTTTTGTATGCACCTAACCAGTTTTACCTTCAAATTCCGAATAGAGTTTGGTTCCATACTTATATATTAATTCCAAACATAAAGTTGTATTGGCCCAATGTAGAGATTGCGAAAATTAACCCTTTCCTTCATACGACAATTCTGCAGAAGACGACTTTAAACATATTTTGTCAAAAAATGGAAAATCTCTTTAATCGAAAGGATAACCTATGACTTAAAGTGGAAAACATTGTGGCAAAAGGTTTTGTGCAATTTCTTCTTTTGTCAGCATGTTTTCAAAAAGCCTGCTGCTGCAAATGTGTCAGAAAGCGTCTATATGAGGGGAAGGGGAATTCTAAACGGGACCCAATTTGTTGATTAGTTAAGTCTTGTGCACATTATATAGAACTAGGCACATATCCTGTCTGATCCAACAGTCTGTTATTTACGGCTGTGACTAAATAGCAAACGGGGTATAGACCGATTCTGATTTCTGACATAAATGTCCGAAAGTTGGTTTTCCTCCAAGCCTTGGTAGCACAGTTGTTAACCCAGAGGGCTGTGAGTTCGAACCCCACCTCGGCCGACATGCTTTCTGAGGTCTGACAAAAGTCAATGCGACATGCGTCATTTTACATCAAATGGGAGTGTATGTGGAAAAGCAGCAATTTGTTTTGAAAGACTGTTATGTGGAGTACTGGCATCAGGAAGCCATGAAACACATGACCATCGGGATATGACTGAAACATTGTTGAAAACGGCGTTAATAACCAACCAGCTAATGATCTTTCTTACGGACCATAGTCTAAAGGCGTCAAATGTATAATGGACAGAGCTCCAGAAAAAAAGCCATGCTCAATAGTACATACTTATATATGCTATGTTATCGAAAATGCTACCGTCTATCGGAAGTTTTATTCAAAGGTTTCCTTACTAAATGGCCGTTTAGTGCGGCAACAAATTAAAGTATTCGGATACGTATAATGATCTGGCTCTACACTGCTCGCAAGTGTCATATGGTCCGTTTTCGTAGCGCATGCGTCGTGTTTAGTCCGGCCACTTCTGTTTTTACTTGTTTGCCGAGAGGACTAAACAAGTTATTAATTATCGTCTAGGATTACAGACGGCAGTTACGTAAACATTCATGAAGAATCTCAAAATGGTTACGTCCATGTCTGCCTGTGTTGCCTAAACCCCTTCCCCACATATAGACGTTTTCTGGCACCTCTGCTTCAGACACATTTGGAAAACATTGTGACAAAAGGTGACATTGCTCAGTACAAAAAAGACCACTTTATTTATAGCGATGTTATATGTGTTTGTCTTATGATTTAATAGTCGACTGGTGCAGATTGTTTGCACGTGGGAAAGGGTTAACACAGTAATATGTCTTACTGTATCTCGCCTTATGCAATGGGTTTTGTTTGTCTTTCCATTACATACATGGTATTGTAAGAAGTACCATGTAAACATGAAAACATTGTGATGTTTACAGAATACATCATGCTCATGGTGCGCATTCTTTGCTTTTGCCTAATTATTGTCTACCGTAATCAGAAATTGTTGGAGGTCCAGATATGGAAGGGTATTCAGCTCTTTTTCCCACAATATCTTACTTATTGTCCAATTAAACCCAATAGTGTTGGTACTCAAAAGAAATGTCTCATTTAAATAATTCTTTTCAGTACCCACAACATAGGGTTATAGGGTAAAATAAGAATTTTAGAACATGCAAAACGCCACTTAACTAGACCTCTTAAATGTACTGTCATTTAGTCATATTCCTGTGCATATTTTTTTTAAAGTCGTCTGCTGCATGATTGTTGTGAAGTGAAAAGGATTAATGTCGGTATATTTCCTGAGCACGAATACTGTTGCAACCAAACTTATGTCGATTTGCACATACGATCCTTCTTCCTGTAGTGTAAAAGTTTATGTATTTATATAAGCAAATAATCTGTCGTGCATGAGTAATTACATACTGTTACACACTGTGCTTAAACTACACTGAGTTGAATTTCAGTCAAGTAATAAAAACGTAAAATTAATTATTCAGGGGTTTTCTCAAACTAGCTCGTAAAACGTCAACAGGTTTGTACTGATCTCCTCTTACATGTATCTTGGCAATATGTTATATAATAGTGTCCCTGCTCCTAACTATTAAAAGTCTTCATGTAATTATGTATTTGTAGACACCGGATAAGTTTATAAGACTTATAAGCATTAATTAATGCGTGTGTACGGTTCGTTTTCCTTTATTGGAAACATGTGTTTTTGAATAATCTTATTTATTGTTAACAATTATTTTTAACATTTTTTAAAAACTTTAAAAAAGTTCTCATCAATTGCTCATAACACAAGTTTATAATACTGTTATCAGATTACACTGCTTGTATCCAAGGGCGTAGCTAGCCCTCTATTCATGTGGATTCGGGGTCCGGAGGCAATGGTGCAATCTGGGCGTTCTGAGGGGCTTTATTTAGTACTGGAAAATGGACAGTTTTAGAATCATACATTTGGTAAACGGAAAAGTCTTGCGTAAATATCCAAGCTCGATTTCTGAGGATTTCTTCCCAATGGCTATTTAGTATAGAAACGGTAAGGAACGTTTGATATGAGCATGAAGTCAAGTACGCATACAGTCTGCAACTTTGGTTGATTTTTTTCTTTTTGGTCAGAATCATGTGGACTCAGCTGCGTAATCGAGTATAGGCAGCTACACGCCTGGTATCCGATCTAACATACCCAGTACGTATTTCTTTATATGTCACATGTGTAAAATCGCTATCTTTGTATTCAACCGCGAATGTTTACAAAATGACTGAGGGCGTGTATGCGGTTAATACAAGCGTCATGATAAATGGACGATGTTATTGTCGATTATTGTATGATTAGTTAACAGTTTATAAAGGATTACAAGTTTGGACTATTTTCTGACAGTGAAAAAACGATTTTCTTTTTTGTGTTTCGTCATGTGATAAAAAGATTTTGAAATTAGTTGTCATTTCATACAGTTTTATTAAACTTCTCCAAGAAATGTGTTGTTAAGCTCGCTTAATAACAAATTTCTTGAATTCGTTTAATAAAACTTAATATGAAATGACAACTCATGTCAGATCCTATATATATTAGCTTAATTGCTTGCAAAATAATTTCATTCGTTTCTCTAATAAAGTTATATAATTCTCCAAAAGTTGAGTTGGATTTAGGGGGTATAACATTTAGCCTTCAAACTAATTTAGAATATATGCCAAATTATATTTAGTCTTTATTTGAATATATTAAGAGCGGGTCCTTTGACTATCTGTGATGAGAGACTATTCCAAACGTCTTGTGGAAGTTTTGTGTCGTTTGATATTTGAATGAAACATTTGAAATTGTTCTTGTCATACAACGTAAACTTTTATGAAATGAATGGTTTAAGGATACTGTAAATACTGTTTACCCCATGTTTTAGAAAGCTTTGTAGCCTATATGTACATGAATGACGAGAAATGTATAATTTTTTGAAATGCATGTATTTTATATATTTACAGATGCGCCAGCAAAAGACAGACAAGGTGACTGTGTGTTCACATACAAAGATCTCATAAAACGAGCAGAAGACAGTTTGCCTGCAGACGATCACAAATATTTAAGTAAGTTAACTGTACTTGAAATCCAAACTAACTAATTTAAAACACACCCTGCTGCTTTTGAACTGAACATCGACCAGCTTCCGTGCTTGTTCTCAATCGGCGGCTCAAATTAGGTTGTTACTGCATCCCGAAAACTTGACAGCCGATGAATTATACACGTTTTTATGGTGTTTTTATACGCTCATTCTGAAAAGAACCCGGAACGTATTATAGTTTTACCTGCGGCGTGCGGGCGGGCGGGCGTTGTCCAGTATGTTGTCAGCTAAATAACTTTAGAAGCGTTGGTCAGAATGTGTATTGGCATAATATCTTAGACAAGATCTATATCTACCAATATCGCTCTAGTGAATCGAGGGTTATCGCCCTTTAATTATAAAAAATACCTCAGATTGGTCTTGTCAGCCGAATAACTTTAGAAGCCTTTGTCCAAATAAAACCAAATTTTGTCAAAATGTGTATTGGCATAATATCTCGGACAAGTTTAATAACTAGCCATATCGCTCTAGTGACTCGAGAGTTATCGGACTTTAATTACAGAAATTACCTAAAATTGAGTTGTCTTCTCAATAACTTAAAAAAGACCTTCTCCAATCACCGCCAAGTTTGATCAAAATGTGCATTGGCATAATATATCTGACAAGTTCGATAACCAGCCATATCGCTGAAGATCAATTGAGAGTTATTGGCCTTTAATTATAGAAATTACCTATAATAAGTATTGTCCTATCAATAACTTGTGAAGCCTTAATCATGTCATCAACCAATTAAGTCAGAATGTGTATTGGGCGTAGTATCTCGGATAAGTTGTATAACAAGCCATATTGCTCGAGTCACTCTAGAGTTATTGCCTTTTAATGACAGAAATTACCTTAAATCGGTCTGTCCGGTCAATAACTTTAGCAGCCTTTGTCCAGTCACCACCAAATTTAGTCAGCGTGTGTATTGACGAAATATCTCGGACAAGTCCGATTACCAGCCATATCGCATCATTTACTGGAGAGTTATAGCCCTTTAATTATAGAAATTACCTCAAATCAGTCTTGTCTGACCAATAACTTGTGAAGCCTTTATTCGATCATCACTAAATTTAGACAATATGTTGATGGGCAGAATCAATAAATAACCTAGTTATCTTAGTCACTACAAACTTATGTCCCTCGAAATGGCCAAAACTGTATTAACAGTGTCCGCTCTCTAATTTTGCTTGACGTACAACCAATTGTCACTAAGGTGTATGTTACTAATGTGTCGTTTATAATATTTTCTGCACCAGGTAATTCATTTCATGAGTTACGTTCTTGAACATATGTTTTGCCAAATATATTCTTAGAATTATCATTTCAGGTTTAGAGCGGTCTTGGCTAGCGTTAATGTTCACGGCAGCCGGTGTGCAGCTTTTCACCATACTTGCTTTGATCTGTGGACTGTGGCCTGGGGACTGTCAGAGTATCAAACGGTCCTCGCTCTACCTTATTGCTGCCATTATGTCACTTATAGCGGGTAGGTTGGTTTAAGTAATTTAAACTTGAAATGCCTCTTTTTTTTACCAGAAAGCAACATGTTTTAGATAATTTCAAAATGATTTATTTTGAATGGAAAATAGGAATCCTCTGTGGTCGAGTGGTTGAGTGGTTAGCGTCGGGGATGTGAAACCGGGTGTACCTGATTCGATTCCAAGTCGCGGAACTACGGTAACGGTGGAGTGCCCTAAGGGAAGGCAAACTTTATAGCCTTGTACTGTTTTGTTTACCCAGGTATCACGAATAAGTGAACTATCGCTGTGGTATAACTGAAATAATGTTGAAAGCGGCGTAAAACCCCAATAAAAACTTTGAATGGAAATAAGCTCATGACATAGCAAATACTCTGTGTTGAACATCTTACAATCAGATACCGCACATCACAGGTCATGAACTCGGGACCTTAGCTACGAGATGTCGATGCTCTACCACTGCATACCACAACATTCGACATTCAAGATGTGCTGCATCCTGACGCCATATATTCTTTATACATTTTATCTAGATTCAAAAACATTAATGCATGTGCCATTTATTCGGAAATATTATGTTACATAACTGTTTGTAAACTCGCCTTAGCGAAATTATGGGACATTTGAATAGATATAGAATATTGAAAAGGAAAGAAAGTACTTAATATAATGAACGGTTCTTCCTAATTTACACTATTTTAAAAAAATCATTTAATTATTCATGATCCCTGGGTAAACAAACCAGTACTAGGCTAGAAAATGTGCCTTGCCCAAGGGCACTCCACCATGACCGTAGTGTCGCCACTGGGGATCGCAAAAAAAGAGAAAGGACCAAACTATGCATGTTTGTTAATAATAAATTCATTGCATATAGTCCAGAACATAGGTTTACGCCAACACAATGGTATGTATGGCAAAATTTAGTCAGCATCTTTGTCGAGTAGCCCCTATCCAACAGTATGCGTTCATGGATAGCTTCATACGGTGTATATCTGTAACAGACCAAAACTTTAGTCATCTAACGACCGCCTTTTCAACTGCAACATTTAATTGCTGCTTCAAAATTATATTAAACTTTCTAACCCTTTCCCACATACAGCAGACGACTTTTGAAACATGTATACGAATATATGAAATATCACTTTAAATGAACGGATATAGTTAATGAATAGATTGGAAACCATTGTGACAAACGGGGACATTTGAGAAGTTTCGCCTTTAGTCACAATTGTTTCAACAGTTGTCTGCTGCAGATCGGTCTGCGTGTTGGAAGGATTGGCTTGTACTGGTAAACCTTGACAACCGTCTGTTACCGAATACACAGTTCACCGGTTCCGAGTGCGTGGTTTAATGATGAAGGACACAGTAGCTGATCGAACGTTGGAAATATGTTGGCGAGTCAGTTTTCGAACTCTTAACCTTTGATTGAAAGATATTTTATTTATAGACTAAGCTCTTTTTTTCTAAATCGTATCATGAACTGAAGATTCTGAGAATAAGTATTGGAACGTTCATATTTTCCATTTGTTCCATCATTCCAAGTGTATTAATAGTATCATCGTCTTTCAGCAATGGCAGGCATAACAAGTGGAATCTGTTTCATCGCTTCACGAGATTTAGACACCACCACGCGCGACACATACCCAGATGGAGTTGAAACAAAGTACCAATGGTCCTTCATGCTCGGATGGATCGGGACCAGTCTGTGTATGGTTGAAGGGTTCATATTTCTGGCTGTTCTCAGAATGGACTATGATGACGTCAGTGACTCGGGAAGATACAGTACAATGTAGTTATGTGGAAGATATTTAGACCTAGACCCGAAATGCAATATTCAGACTATTCCAAATGGTCATTTTCTGGGGAAGTAGCTTATGAACGCAGGAGTCACACCATAAACAGACCTTCGAAACTTTGCCACACCAGGAGACACCTAGACCCCGCCGTGAAGAGTGATTAACCTCTTCCATAAGTGTCTACAGAAAAACAAAAACTGAATATAAGCATGTATAGTGACTTAAGCCATCATTAACCGTTTCCCATATGCAATCACATCTGCAGCAGAGGTTTGAATACATTGTGACAAAAGTAGAAATTGCTCATAATAAGCAATTACTCATTTTCTCACCACGGTTTCTATTCTACTCTAAAACTGATCTTTCGCTGATAGAAATATTCCAAATATTTCAAACTGGATGGTTTCAGTGTTGTCTTCTACAGATTTGGCGTAGATGGGAAAGGTTTTCCCTCATACGACAATTTTGCAGCAGACAACTTTGAACATATTTTGTCAAAAAAGAGAATATCTCTATAATTAAATGGATAACCTATGACCAAAAGTGGACAACGGTGTGGCAAAAGGATAAATTAATCGTTTTGAGCAATTTACTATTTTGTCACTACATGTTTATAATTTTCAAAAATCTGTCTGCTGCAGAGGCGTCAGAAAGCGTCTAAATGAGGGAAAGGGTTAAACTTCAAAACCTCTGAAAATCAGTTTTCTTCGACGTGATTTAATGCAATTTCTCCATTTACCAAGATGATTACTGTGACAAAAGTCATTTAATGCAGTGGAGTCCAAAGAACCTTTTTAGAGCAAAAGGTTTCATGAATAAATATATTTTACAAAACATTGAAGGAAAATAGCACCTGAGCGATTGCTAACATTAGAAACTTTGTAATATAATTACCACTTCAGTCAATTGCTTTAAGTTTACAAAGGACGTAGATAATGATCTTATCTACCAAAGTTTTCGCTAATCTTGCACTAATTTAGAATTCTTCTACTCCAGCCATTTTAAAGTACTACATCATGAAAAGTTCCTAGTGCCTACATGTATTTCAGTACTTAACCCTTTTGCAGCAGACGACTTTGAAAACATCTGGGTTAGATTGTGTTATATCTTTACAAGGGAAAGTTTAATAATTAAAAGGATTTGAAAACATTGTGGCAAATGGAGACATTGCTCGTTTTGATCAATTTCTTCTTTTGTCACAATGTTTTCACAATGTTTTCAAAAGTTGTCTGCTGCAGAGGCGTCAGAAAGCGTCTGTATGTGGGAAAGGGTGAATACCAATTTATACATCAGCAGTAATTCTATAAACCTACCCTACACCAAATGTATGTATCCCTTTTGGTTACATTAGATTATTTATATAGTATATATACTGGATATTCCAACCTATCCAAGGCACTGAAAACTTAGTATCAAATCGCGAGTTATTTTAAATAGTATAATTGTACTAATTGATGTTCTCCAAGAATACCACCAACCATAGGGACGTGCACAGTCTAATCTAGTTCTACACTGAGGCTTAATGTAGTCAATTTGTTTTTGAAGTTTGTCAAGGATAGATAATACCTACATGATCATTAGAACCATATTATAGTAAGAAATCAACGTTAACGTATAGATCCATTACACAAGATTTCATGACATTCTTAACTGCCTTAGCCTGATGGTTAGTTAGATTGGATTTCAAATCATTAAGAAAGCCTATTTGGCATATGAGAAAACTGCAAAGTATCCCATGAAACAAATTTACCCTGGTCACAATAAAGAAACCCACTAAACTCATTTTTTGTAATGTTCTTACATTGTGTGCATGATATATGTTTATGACTTATATAATTATTAATTTACATGTAAGGTGAGTTTTGTTCATTCATTATTCTTTATACATCTGTGATGTTATTACTTTGTATATATATTGTTGACAGTGATAGTAGATATAAATGTTTGATATTGACACATTTAAGGTCAATTAACAGAACATTAAAGTACAGAAATTAAGCTTTTTTTTTATATTTTAATAGTAATAAGTAATTCAAGTAAAAAAGAACCATTTCCCATATGTAGATGACTTCAGATTCATCTAACACTCAGCAGGTTTTAGACATCTCTGTAGTAAACTAATATGAAATAGGAAACAAGAACAAAGGTCAAGCTTGATTTATACATGTATTGGTATGTAGATAAATCCAGCTTTATCTCAACTTATTGAAATAATTGTTTGCTGCAAAAGTGCAAATATATATCTCTATGCTATGGGAGAAAACCTTGTCTAAATTATTTAGTTGATTTTCACATTTGTTTTTTGGCATTTTAATATATATATGTGTGTTTTACATGTTACGAAGATCACATGTACCAGTCTCGTTAAAAATCTAAAAAATAGCATTTGACCATATATTGTCAATATAAAGTAAAATGCTTTTTTTATATTTCAAACGAGACTGGCACCTGTGACAAAGATTTGACACAAATATAACTAACCGAGGTAAATTAACCAAGAGCTCTAGATAAGTGGCGTTTTGCACGTTCCTTCCTTTTGTGACCCTCTAACCCTAAGTTGTAGGTGATCAAAGATTGACTTTCTGAGACGACTCTTATGATTACCCAAAGCAAAGGGAACTGTTTTGTTGGATAGTAAGATATATTGTGGGGAAAAGAGCTTTCAGTTTCCTATTTGGACCTCTGTTAACCCATTCCCACATACAACAAATCTGTAGCAGATGACTTTGACATTATCTAGGAAAAAATGTAGAAATTCTCTGTGATAAACCCCTAATTAGAATCAGAGACATAAATGTAGTTATGTCTCTGTTAGAATCGAGTTGAACAATCTGTGGCAAAATGAGAAATTGCTCCCTTTGTCCCAATGATTTAAAAAGTTGTCTGCTGCAGATGCTGCAAAATGAGAGAACATGCGGGGAAGTATTAAGCAAAGTTTGTATGTTGTTTGTATAGATTATCCTAGTGTGATAAAATGTGTGTACATAACAATATATATTAATAGTAAAATACCAAATATGTCCTAGTTCTTGTGATTCTTTTAAAGCAAGCTCAGAACTGACCACATGTTCTGCTTTATTAGACACTTTCCTATATGAAACAAGGGAAGAAATGGTCTTGACAATTAAACAGGGAAAAGGAGTCTGCAAACGTTTACATATAAAGACTTGTATAAATTTGATCTTTATAACTGAACACTTGCAAACACCTCTTTACCCTTTCCCTCAAACAACAATTATGCAGCAGACAACTTTGAGCCTATTTTGTCAAAAAATGGAAAATATCTATAATTGAATGGATAACCTCTGACTAAAAGTAGAAAACATTGTGGCAAAAGGAGAAATTTCACATTTTGTGCAATTTCTTCTATTGTCACTACATTTTCAAAAAGCCATCTACTGCAGAGGCGTCAGAAAGCGTCTATATGAGGGAAAGGGTTAATATTGCTCTGTATAGAAAAGGGTTTACAACTGTCCACATACAGCAAATCTGCAGCAGATGATTTTGAAAGCCTTTATATATACAAAATCATGAAAAATCTCAATAAATGACATTTAAATTATTAAAAAGAGTTGAAAACATTGTGGCATAAGGAGCAAGTTCTTCTTTTGTCACAATGTTTTCAAAAGACGTCACCTTCAGAGGCGTCAGAAAGCGCCTATTATGTGTGGTTTTCAACCCTTTCTCACAAGGAACAAAACCGCAAACTATTTTTCGTTTTGCACCTGTATTTTCAAAAGTTGTTAACATCTTCAGAAGGCTTAATGAACTTCACACTTGAAATGATGTTAAGAAGAGAAGAGGAATTCTGGACAAATTCAAGAAATAAATATATTGAGAAAGATTTATTTTTTTACAAACATATATTAAACCTGTGTTCTAGGAGAACCAACCATATGGTATTTGTGACAAGGGTAGACTATTGACTAAGATCTATCTTTTAGCCCTTGCTGTTCAATCCAAGTTTTCTATGTTAGACAAAACTTTTATTGAAGGTTTCTGTGGCTTGAGCATTACTATTTGACACCTCTTCAGCAGATGACTTTTAAAAACATTGCTGCAAAAGTAGAAATTTCTCATCATGAGTATTTTTAATTTACTTTTGCCAAAATGTTTTCAACTCTTAACTTAAATTTTTGCCAAGACATTTTCGAAGTCATCTGATGCAGATCATGATTTATATTGTAAGTGAGAAAAAGGTTAATGGCAGACTGAAGATAATATCAAACTGGAGCTTCATCTGTTTATACATGGATTATAAATGCCCTATTGATGGTTTTCCTGAATCTTTTAGTTTCCCACCACTTTAAAATGTTTTAAATCTATGAAACAAGCTCAGGCCAGATTGATTGATTGATTGGGGTTTAACTCTGTTTTCAACAAGTTTACAGTCATATCAAGGCAGCCAGTTCAACTAGTCATTTGTTTCCTTGCTTTCTCACACCAGTTATCCACACCATAGGTGCCAGTCTTGTTTAACATCTAAAAATAGCATTTGACTATATATTGACAAGGTACATTACCTACTCTACGG
>JAUELF010244567.1:0-12318 GCA_031471495.1 Clinocardium nuttallii | reverse complement strand
ATCAAACTCAAACTCGGGTTTCTTTCGCAAACCAGCCAGATCTGCCCATGCAAGACTGGATTATGGCCCTTGAAATTTTCAAAATTGCTATAATAGAGCCTCTATTTACTATCCGATCTTCACCAAACTTGGCTACTAGTTAAATATTGATGAGAGCTCGGTTCCTTTCGAAATCCACCCTTGAAAATGTCAAAATTGCTATAACACAGCTTGTGGACACAACAGAGTTTCCATTTACTATCTGACCTTCATCAAACTTAGATGGTAGTTAAATATTAATGACAGCTCGGCTCCTTTCGAAAATCAGCCAGATCCATGCCAGTAGAGCATAGGGCCTCTCGTATAAAGAGATATGTAGGGGAAAAACTAAGAAAATCGTCTTGTCTGGAACGAAAAGGCCTAAATAAAGCCCAAGATATGTAGTGAGAACAATAGTCTAGTGGTCTTCTACAAAGATTGTTCAAATTATACTCCTGATGTCAAAAGTGGCCCTGCCCTGTTGGTCGACTGTTTTACATAGGGAAAAATAGTTAAATACTTACTCAGTAACTGGTACATAAACATTTCTTGGGTGTGTGTTTTTCGCTCTGTGGGCCTCTCGTATTGGCTTACCAGACTATAAAAATGAGTTGTAGTGGTTGGAATGACAAATCACATTTCATGACTCGGGGTGAGCAATCCAGGGAACCCTCCAGCTGATTTACAGCCTATAAAGCGCTAGTGAATTTGAGAGGCCAGTTTCATTTGATGTTTAGAAACTTACACGGATTGTTCTTGTATGCAGGGAGCAGAAAACTCTTCTTTTGTCCATCTCACAAATGTTGAGTGAGGCATAGTAGTCGCTTTACTTGGCAACCCCTTGTCGAATTATTCTGAAACTTGTTGAGATGTATTGTTTGGCCATCAGACATCATTGAAAAAATACCAGAGCCAAGGTCATCGTTGGCCAGAAATTAGTCTTGGTTTGGTAACTTAACCAAGGTTAACATTGACTCAAGAGACCATAGTTTTTATGAAAGTGCATCATAACATGCGTCTCCATCAAATGTTCGAATCCATTTTTAGCTTGTCTATTTTGCGAAGATCTTGTAATAGTTATCTTGACCTTTTATGATTTTCGTATACCAGGTAAATGATTTGCATCATTGTAAATAAACCTTATTGATTGTGGTGACTAAGGCTTGGATCAGTAAGCACAAAAATGAGCCACTAGGTCGCTTGAGTATTTAAACAATTGGTAAAATGTTCACAAGACAAACAAAAAAGAACTGCCTGTTTCTATAACTTTAATTCATTTAAATATTGTGTATTTCACAATACTTAATGGTAACAATACATAAACTGGAGACAAAGGAGAATGGGACTTTACGTCAAGATTGTTCGTAGCACATTTGTCAAAGGTTTCCCTTCTCTGTATCCAAGTTGTGACACTTTGCAGCAGATGACATGAAAAAGGAAAAAACTGCTCTTAACAAGCCATTTTACATCAGATGTTTTCAAAACAGACAACTTAAAAAAATCAAATTGGCTTATGTTTAAATGAAAGTGAATTCATTCATAATACCGAAATTTATATTCTCATCAAAGCAATGGAGTGAAAACTGCCTCTTCAAGACATTACAATGATTAACCATGACACGTCCAGTTAACCCTTTCCCTAAAACAATAAATCTGCTGCTGACGACATTGGGGCAAATTTATAATTTCTCTTTAAGTGAAAGTTTAAATAGTGAACCCTTTCCAATCCACAACAAATCTGCAGCCGACACCTTCAAAAGTATGTAAAACATTGAGAATAGGCTCATTATAAGCAATTTCTTCCTTTGTGATACATGTATCTGTTTTCAAAAGTCGTCTGCTACAGAGATGTCTACATGTTGAAAATGGCTAAATTAATTGCAATTAATTATTCCGCTACAAGATTGACCTGAACTTCTATCATTATTATGACGCACATGAATTTCACAAAGTTAAACCCTTTTACAAATTTGCAGCAGATTACTGAAAACATTTAGGCAAAAACTACTACAAAGCATAACTGGTTTGTACCGTTTATGTTGGAATACAGTCTACCTGTTACAAATCAGTTAAAACTGTTAATGTATAATAATAACATACTTTTTAATCATAAAAGAAGCATATTTTATGATGTCTAAAAACTCCCCGACATATTTCGCAATGATTATGAATTTGCAAATTAAATCTTGTTTTACAGTTTTCTAATTAATATCTTTGCAAAGAGATCAGGATCAGGTCATTCATTTAATGGTGATTAAAAACACTGTTTCACCATTTTATTATTTCACTCTTTGTCACATGCAGACAATATTGATAAAAGAAGAAAATGGTCGGTCAGACTTCAGATTCCTTTTAATAACAGGATTTCCATAGAACCCAATCTTCAAACTTGTTAATTGAGTAGATGATTCGTGTTTTTTGCGGTCAAGGTCACAGGGGCCTTACGGGTCAAATCCTTATCTCTTTAAGAAACCTTTTGTGCCCAGAGTCTTCAAATTTCAGAAGATAATTTGAGTGCTTAAGTGGATGAACGTTCTAGTTTTAGGGTTCATGAACAAAGGGGCCATTAAGGTCAAATTTGTAAACATTCAAGAACCCTTAGTCACAGACATCAATCTTCTGATGATGAGTTTACTTCTTCAGTTGGTGAATCCTATATATAATGTGTGGGTTAGTGGGTCAAGGTCACAGTGAGTTGTAAATGTTAAACTTGTTTTACTCAATATCGTCAAATGTACTTCACATGATGAGTGGATAACATCAACTGTTATTTGGGTCAAGGTAACAGGGGTTGTTAATGTCGGTTTCTGCTCATAAACTCTTTGATCCGAGTCCTAAAACTTCACAAGATGATTTGACCGTGTGAGTAGATGACCCCCACTGATTTTAAGTCAAGGTCGCACAGCGTTCGGTCATGTCCCACACATATTAATTTATTCTCATGTCAAGTTTTTCATTAATGATTTCTCTCCTATGACTGTACAAATAGGGAAACATGCACTTTTATTTTTGAAAAGTCTAAACATACTTACATTAACTGAGAATAATTATTCTTTGTTGTCGTCTGCTTCAGAAAAGGTGTAAGTTGGAAAGGGTTAAAGAAACAGAGTGCCAAAAAGAATCTAAGTGCTATGGGATGCATGCTAATCTCCATTGGCATCATTTTGAAATGGACATGTTTCATTTCAGGGCTCAAGAGGGTTTTCTACGTTATATTACTTAAATGTGATTGTGTCTACGATATATCTTGAGTTTCTATGGTTACATGACAATACAGATAACAAAATGAACACAACAGCACAGTATCTCATAAATATTCATAAATTGTATAAATAACTGAACTACTATATATATAAGTTACATTTACATGATGTTCAGAAAACATTTTATACACAAACTTTGTTATTCTAGAATATCTAGAATAAGATTGTTTTAAACAACAATATATATAATTAACATTTACAAAAACCTGTACATTTGTTTTAATAATCCTTTCCCACATACAACAAATCTGCAGCAGACGACTTGAAACATCTAGGCAACATTATGAAATATATACAAATGACAAAATTATTATTGACACCAGTTAAAAGTGAGTGACAAATGAAGACATTGCTCATCATGAGCAATTTCTCCTTTTACCACACATATTTCAAAAGTTGTTGGCTGTGGATGCATCAGAATATTTGTGAATGCGGGAAAAGGTACAATTCAGATCTTCATGTATAACTATTGCTCCAACCTGTTCTTCCAATAAGATACCTTTTTCATGTGGAACAAGAAGGCTTAATCCTTTTTCCTGAAAGAGACCAGAGGACTTACTCCCTTTTCCTGATATAGAACCCTTAGAAATGTTTTAATCTGTGTATTGAAAGAAATTATCAAATTATCAACACATTGTTCAAGGCCTTGTAATTGTTAATGCTTGCTAGTCATCATTACTCCCTGATGGAATATTGTTCAAGAAGGACATTCTTGTCAAAGGCTATCTTGAAGCTTATATGCTTAATTAACTCTCCTAATATATAACAACATTTAACTCCTGCAGCAGGTGTCAATGCTACCTTGGATCTTTTCAAAATGATTGACACTCTGGGATTACCAAACTTAAGGCATGTGTGACCAGTGTGTCAATGCATTCTAATCTGGATCTGCACTGTATGTTTATAATTCAAAGAAGCTTCTGGCATATTGTGTATATCTAAAGCACATAGTGTGGATGCGTGCAAATTGGATATTTTCTACACTTGCCAAAAGGTTGTTTTGTTTGGTAATTTGACACTGAATATAGTCAGGTATTACGTTTCAGACATTTTAATCAAGGTAGTAGAAATATCAATCTTTCTTATACTGGTAGTTACATGGAGGAAGACTGTTCAGTGAATTCACAAGAACAGAAAAATAATAAAATGACAAGATTTGTTCAAGGCCTTTTTGCTTGTCACACATGCCCAGTCATAAATAACCCTCTTCCACATACAGCAAATCAGCAGTATACGACTTTCAAAACATCTAGGCAAAAATATGGAAATGCTCTATAAACGAAAGTTTAATCATTGCAAAGAGGTGAAAACATGGTTGCAAAAGAAGAAATTGCTCATGAGCATTTTTTCTTTTTGTCACCATGTTTTCAAAGGTCGTCTGCTGCAAAGGTGTCAGAAAGTGTCTCTATATGTGGGAAAGGGTTAAAAATATGTCCTCATGCCAATATGCATGCCTGACACTTAAAAGGTATCCATTAGAAGTAGAAGGCTTACACAAATTCAATTGACATGTCAAATGCATACAATGTATAAATATCGCCATACATAAAACCTCATACTTCAACTTTTATCTGCAAAGTCTGCGCTATCCGTAATTTGTTTATTCTATAAATAACGATTGATCAATTACTGTAAAATGAGTAGCAATACAAATATATTAAATTGAAAACCATATTATAGGCAGCAGATCTGTAAACAAACAAAAAATGGTCTTACTTCTTCGTGCAATAAGTTTAGGCTAAGATAAGACTGTGACTACAAATGGGATCACTAGAGTCTTCACTGTGTCAATGTAAAATATGTTTAATAACTTTCTCAAAACAAGGGGGATACTGGCCATATATCACTCATTTGTTCCGGGGTGATATTTAGTTATGATGGAAAACTAGCTCAACCTCTGGAAGTCATATCAAGATTTCCAGGAAATTATTTTGCATACAGAACAGTCGATTCAGTATAACATTGGTAATATAGCAGATAGGATTAGTGACATGGAGCTGCTTAAAAAATGCTAATACTTGACTATGAAAGATAATACTAAATTATAAAATATCACTATGTATAAAAGAAGCATGATGTAAACTACTGTAAAATGGCAACTAAAATTTATAATCAACGCCTGTGACAATGTTTTAACCGTTTCCCACATTTGACAAATCTGCAGAATGTGACTTTGACAACATCTATGCAAAAATAAGTAAAATCTCCATAGATGAATGTATAATGATTGAGTTGAAAAGATATTAAAAACTGTCTACAGAGTCTGCATGTAGGAAAGGGTTAAAATGTCACATAACTGAGATCCTTAATTAACAGGGAAACAATATAGAACAAAATATAATGAATAGAAATAAAAATTAAGGCTTGAGGCAAAACAGTCCTTGCAAGCTTTTCTTACAAGAAACTATTAACAGTTGTTTTGCATGTACTGTAAGCCCTTTAAATGCTATCTGGGACTACTTGTTCACTTACCCGTTCTGAGCTCTAGAAAAGGTTCATATTTCAATTTCATAAACCAGAATTTGCTCTATAAACCCTATGTTGTAGGCATTCAAATAGAATTGTCTTACTGGGACATAGTCTGATACCCGGCTTTTGTAGTATTGTAGTAAATAAGTATGTTTGGCATGAAGGCAATTTGTAGTATAGTCTTGTACCTGGCATACTATCCTAAAATAGTATGTCTGACATCAGTCTGGTACCTCACATTCTATCCTAAAATAGTATGTCTGACATCAGTCTGGTATCTGGCATTCTATCCTAAAATAGTATGTCTGACATCAGTCTGGTACCTGGCATTCTATCCTAAAATAGTATGTCCGACATTCAGTCTGGTACCTGGCGTAAATTAACAAATATACAGTGAACCATATCAATTTGGAATCAATATTAACCCTATCCAACTTGTAGATGCATCTGCAACAGGCGACTTTAAAAAAGCATTGTGACAAAAGGAGAGCCAACAGGTTTTCAACTTTTTTCAGTTATTACTTTTTCGTTTATCGATATTTTCCATGTTTTAACAAGATTGTTTTCAAAGTCGTCTGCTGCAGATTTGTAGATGTGGGAAAGGGTTTAGAATCAACATGATGAAGCAAACTATAAAGTTTGGGCTACAAAAAGTGTTTAGCTGGCTTCACCAAGCCACCATTATTAGTGTATGCCTGACCCAATAATGGTATGGTAGGGGTATGTCACTCCAGGCTGACTGAGACTAATTTTTCGAATACCTTCATCATAGGGGTACTGGTTTACTCTACTACTCCTCTATCTAGGCGTCAGTTGATCACTTTCAAAATGTCTATGATAGATCTAAAAATGTCTACATATAGATCTTAAAAAATGTCTATAAATAGATACATATATATATGAATAGTTTCATTAGTTGATTTATAATACATAAACAGTTACCCTTGAACACATGAGATAATTCAAGTTCTTTGGTATTTTAATATAAATTAAGGCAGCCAGATCTAATTGAAAGAAAAATATTGAACTGCATGTATATTTAAACCCCTTTCCCGCATATAAATGCTTTCTGGCGCCTCTGCAGCAGACGGATTTTTGAAAACATAGTGACAAAAGCAGAAATTGCACAGAATGTTTTCCACTTTTAGTCATAGGTTATCCATTCAATTACAGATTTTCCGTTTTTTGACAGAATATGTTCAAAGTCGTCTGCTGTCGTATTAGGGAAAGGGTTAACATTATTACAGTTCATTTATTCATGATCCCTGGGTTAGCAAACCAGTACAAGGCTAGAAAATGTGTCTTGCCCGAAGGCAATCAACCATGATCTTTATGCCGAAACTTGGGATCAAAGCTGCGATGCCCGCTTTCAAATCCCAGATGCTAATCACTAGACCATGGTCGGAGAATAATGATCTTAATCACAAGGTTAAAACACTACTCGCATCTCTTCCATTCACAGGATAGTTGTATCAGCTGATGGTGTAATGTGGATGGGGCTCACGGATGACAAGCTCTTGTATATCAGTACATGTAGAAACATCACCCTGTGGCACCTGAACACGTTCTACAACTTCTGGGCCCTGGCAAGGGGCCAGCTTACAGCAATGACCCTCGCAAGTGCTGAGGAGAAAACGACGAGAATTCTGGCCGTGGGTGATGATAATAGGTGAGTAAGAAGGTTAAAGACATCTTTCCCTAATGCAGATTAATTTAGATGATGCCATTGCAGCAGATTTATTTTTAAAACATTGTGACAAAAGGAGAATTGCTGAAAACGAGCAATAATCTCCTTTTCCACAACGTTTTCAACTTTTTAGCTCGACTATTCGAAGAATATGAGAGGTTTACTACTCGCCCCGGCGTCGGCGTTCAGGTTAAAGTCCAGGAAAAGGAAGTTTAAACAATGAACCCAACGGATAACAATTTCATCATTTGAGATCAATTGGCGAAAAGGATTATTATGCCTTACAAGGAAAAATTCTACATTGTCCCTGTAAACGGTTTCAAACTTTAAATGTCTGAAACTTAGTAAACATGATTTAGTTGTTCTTTAGTGCAATATAATGAAATAGTGCTTTATGCAAATAAGCGTCATATAGTCCAGCGTGCTGTCCTCCGACAGCTCTTGTTTCAGTAATTATACCTTCATTTATAGAGATTTTTATAATTTTTGGCTTTATATTTTTAAATACATCTACTGCAGATGTGATGTATGTGAGAGAGGTTTAATCAGAAGTAAAAGCCTTTTGCCAAAAGATGAATCCTTTTCATAAGCTATGTTTAACCGAGTTAATGTGAAACTTAATAATAAAATTTAGAATGTTGTATCACAAAATTTCTGACCTATGTTTGAGACTTTTTAAATGGTAGTAATGGCTGCCTTTCATGGCGCTCAAGGTAGCAGCTTTAGCATTAGGACCGACTGGCTGGTATCAGGATAAATGGACAAGTAGTACTGATAACTTACACAGGAAATGACCTGATATAATTGAAAAATTGTTGAAAGAGGCATTTAATTCCAAACAACGATCTGACCTATGTTTGAAAGTCAAACTACACTGAATGCATCTGTTGTCATGCTGATCTACACCCAAATAGTCCATAAAAATACCTTAATAAGTGTTTACCATTACCAGAATGTATTGAATATATGACATTGGGTTTAAATTCATTGTAAATTTGTATAGGATGCACTTGAAATGATTGATTTTTATCAATTTTAGTATTTTGACCTTGTTTGAAAGTGAAAGTAGAGAATGCTAAACAACGGTTTTGTCCGGGCCTGATTTTTCTTGCATAATGCATGCCCTCCCCATTTTTTTTTTATTGTTTTAAAGCTTCGGGGTAAATATTTTCAATGATATATTGTGTTCTACATGAGAAACGCTTAGAAAGTGTGTCAATTGAGGACTGAAACTCATCGATTTACATTTACATTTACAAGGAATTTATTTGGTGTATTGTAACCTGAAAAAAGGTAACATTTCATCTGAAATCTGTAATTTTATCTCATAATTATATGTGTAAATTTCTATCTAAGACTGTTTGAATATCTGATTATATTTTCAGTGTGCGGTTGTTTAATAGAAGTAACAGAAAGAACATGACAACAGTCCTACCGCCACCAGATATATCTCCCTTACAGAAAGTACTCAGTCTATGTTATAGTCGGGAGAAAAATGCAGCGTTCTTGCTCGTCACAAGCAAGGAAATCTGGGTCTACACTACAAGGTAGGACATATTATCCCTTTTGTCATGTAAATGACATAATATGACTCTACAGCTGACTCCCCTTGGACACATTGTAGGAAAAGAAGCAATCTGTTCAACTCAGTTTGAAAAGTATACTTGTATTTTGCTTTATTTTCTTTCCTCAGATGTTTTCAAAACAAACAGCGTAAACACAACAATTAAAAATTATAATTCAAAGAATTTTTTGGGGGAATATTGCATTTTCTTATGTTAAGCTTTTTTTGTTTGACTTGATATTTTTTATACATAATGAACCTTGCATGCTTAGATTTTGAAAGTTTGATTGCAGAGTTATCTTGAAATAAGATAATGATTTTTCCCTGAACTTATAAAAACAAATCAAGTGTACGGTGCTCTAGGAAAACCAGCCTTGAGACAATTTTACCACCAGTGATGAACCAGATCAGGCAGTGAATCAAAGTAGTCTGATCAGCTCTGCACTGCTTGCACTGCTTGCCAATGAGTGATAGAAGCTTGCTAGCTTTCAAGAATCTTCTGTTTGAAATCTACTATTTGAATCTCTTAACCCTTTCCCTCATATAGACGCTTCTGCAGCAGACGGCTTTTTGAAAGCATAGTGACAAAAGAAGAAATTGCTCAACATGAGCAATTTCTCCTTTTGCCACAATGTTTTCCAGTTTTAGTCATAAGTCATCCATTCAATTATAGAGATTTTTATGTTTTGACAAAATATGTCCAAAGTCGTCTGCTGCAAAATTGTTGTATGAGGGAAAGGGTTAACATGGTACCTCGGCAGGCCTTTTTCCACATATGTAATAATTATGATAAGGTTTGCTTTCGCAACACTGCCTATTTATGGCTTTATCAAGAAATAGATGATAGACCTGTATAAATTATTGGACTTCCAGAACCTTATAATCTTTTAACCCATCCCCACATGCAGACGCTGTTGAAAATGAGGTAGAATGAGCAATTTTTCCTTTTACCACAAAGTTTTCAACCCTGTTCAATTACTTTACTACAGTAAATTGAAAATTTCCATATTTTCATGCAGAAGTTATTTTTAGTCTTCTGCAGTAGATTTGTTGTATGTATTGTTTATTTGGTGTTTGTGGCCTTCCCGGAATGCTTCTTCAACTAGATAGGGAAATGAAAGAATCTGATAATACTGAATAGTGGTACATGCTGATCTTGATCTTTACTGGTTGATTAGTTCAATAGGTTGCCTTTTCTGTGACAAACACTATCATATCTAGAATTTTAATCCTTTCCTATATACAACAATTACCAAAACATTTGAGCAAAAATATGAAAGCTATAATGGAAAAGAGTGGAAAACACTGTAGCAGAAGGAGAAATTGCTCATGATGAGTAATTTCTTTTTTTGACACTACATTTTCAAATGCCATCTGGCATTGGGCTCTCATACCAAAGGTCCAGGGTTTGAATCCCGTGATGAGAGGGTTCTGCCTTTGGGATTTTTCCACACAAACGGCGCGAGTCCTGGTTAATTAAGTGTCCAGGAATCAGAAATCGAGCCTGATTAATATAACCTTAAAGCTTGTTTCACAAATGATATAAAATAAATAAGTTTTAACTAAATCAGAAAGGGTTCATATTTGTTTTTGTTAATTGTTAATACAGGACTGATCCTGCGTGTAGAATAGCTGTCTGGTATGTACATGATCTACAGATGCCTTATATCAGTGGAGACACCACAAACCTACCTCCAGGGTGAGTAGGGCTTCATTAGTATTCTTGTACCTTTTACCTGACCGCCTCTGTTGTGTAGTGGTAGAGTGTCCTTCTCCGGTGCAGAAGGTTTGATCCCTCCTTGGTGCTCAGAGTTGCAGGGTTAGCACTGACTGTTTAGTGTCAGGATAAATGGACCAGTAGTACTGGTGACTTACCCAGGAAACGCTGAGGTAACTTAAAAAATGTTGAAAGCTACGTAAAACACAAAACAAACTTGATTTTTGCTTTGCAATTCAGATTATTTAAATGCATATATTGTATATTGCTGCAGAGGCGTCAGAAAGCGTCTATATAAGGGAAAAGGTTAACCTGACCCACCTCTGTGGTGTAGTGGTAGAGTGTCCCCCTCAGGTGCTGAGGTTTTGCAGGGTTTGATCCCTGGCTGGGTCATACCAAAGACTGTATAAATGGTAGTAATGGCGTACAGGGTTGCAGGGTTAGCCTTATATCTGGCTGACTGACTGTCTGGTGTCAGGATAAATGGACTAGTAGTACTGTTAACTTACCCAGGAACTTCTGTGATATAACTTAAAAAATGTTGAAAGCGACGTAAAACACCAAACAATTTATTTTTGCTTTGCATTACAAAATGTCTTAATTGTGATACAATTGTAAGATTCAAGGGTATGACTTGACTTATGGTATAACCACTTATGTATCTTTGTTTGAAACGCAAAACTTTAGGCTGCTGTGCAAATTCATATATTGTAGACTCCGACTCCTCCTAGCTGAAAAACGGGGTGGGAAAAGGAAAATTGTGTTGTTATGAAAAGATGTTTACTTTTGCAAAATGTGTACTAAAGTTGTGCTGGAAGTGCATATACATATGGTTTTAACTGTGGCGATGAATTAACCCATATCCCTCTGAAATTCCTACATCTAATATCATCATCATTTTTTACATTATTCTTTTTTACCCTAAAATATAATATGTAAAAATTTGTAAATGTTTTAACAGAGGCCCACAGAGAAGACTGGGCATGCCCAACTGTGCAGCCTCTATAAATAAAGTCTTTATTATTATTATTATTATTACTCTATTTAGTTTTCATTGTTTTCAAAATTGTTAATAAAATCTACAATTCTATAGTTTAACTCCTATATACCCTGAGCATCATCTTCAGCATCGTCACAAAACTTTAACCTTACCTCACAAATCAAAAACTGTTCAACATTTTCAAATGAAACTTGGTACACATGTTTCTAGGAACAATACAAATGTCTATGCCAAGTCACATACAACTATGGCATCAATAATTTTTCAGTAATCCCCCTATTTTGACTAAGAAAAAAACGAGCATTGGCTCTGTTGTGCTCTTTTTCTAATCCATTTACATCACTCGCTGGTTTCAGAGTGACCATACAGCCCCCTAGTCAATCCCTGTCCACACACAGGGCCACAGCTAACGGTCATGGGAACGAGATAATATCTAGCTGCTGCAGTCTCTGCGTGCTCAACTCGACAGCCATGATGTGGACAGATGAAGGACTCTGTTGTCCTCTCAGGTAATAACATTTTCCCCATTAACCCTTTCCCTCATACGACAATTCTGCAGCAGACGACTTTGAACATATTTTGTCAAAAACTGGAAAATCT